>CM053591.1:199008752-199036314 GCA_028646515.1 Pseudochirops corinnae | reverse complement strand
GCCTATTTGTACATTATATAAGTATGTAGTTATAAAAATAGCAATATAATTTAGATATATAATAAGTGTATATATATATATATATATATATATATATATATATATATATATATATATATACACACACACATGTGCATATGCATAAGTATATGTCCACCTCCACCCACACATACATACATAAACCCAGAAAACAGGGCCTATTTCACGTTTCTTTTTTTTTATGTCATCAGCACTTAGGACAGTGCCGGCACATAGTAGGTACTTGATCAACGCCAATCAAGGAGGTTGGTGAAGATGTCCTGCTGCAGGAGAAGCTCCCTAGGGAGACATCAAGGCATGAGCTTCTGTTTCATCTCTCTACGTCTATGTGGGTCATGACAGATGAACCTGAACCAAAAGCATGAGGCCTCGAACAGCTCATTCCTTCAATAATGCTAATGCTCCTCAGATTTGGGGTGGGCGTTAGCCTTCCAGCTCTTATTCATGGGAACACTGGGGAAAAGCAAATCTAGTAGGCAGCCTTTCTAGCCCTGTGTGATGTACCTAAACACTTTTTTTCACAGTTTAGCAGATGTTTTCAGCAATATGGACAAGGAGAGCTCATTCAAAGGTTCAGGGAAAGGACAATAAATTGCTTTGGAATGAGAATGTGTTTTTAATGGTGACATTATGGAAAATTCCAAATACAGAAAGGACAATTTGGTTGCCTCCACCCCAAATTTCAACTTAGTGCCTACCATGTTGGCCTATTTACCAAGGATAATACCAGCTTCAGCAAGGAATCATTCAGTTAATCACTTAGTCAATAAATACTCATTAATCACCTATTATATCTCAGGAACTGTACTAAACTCCAAGGTTAAAAAAATGCAAAGGACAGTCTCTATTCTCAAGGTGCTCATAGTAAGGTGAGGAGATATCATGCAAACAAAGATCTACAAATAGGACACAAACAAGACAAATTGGACATAATCAATGGAAAGTAGATGGGAGAATTAAGGGGTTGCAGGAAAGACTTCCTTTAAACAGTAAGATTTTAGCTGGGATTTAAAGGAAGCCAGAAGATGCAAGAGATGGAAATGAAGAGGAAGAGAATTCCATTAAGTGGGGAACACAAGGAAAAATGCCTAGAGTTGAGAGAGGGCATGTATACTGTAAAGAACAGCAAAGAGTTCAGTGTCACTATATCCCAGAGTACATGGAGGTAAGGGATGAGAAGATTGGAAAGAGCCAGGAAGGAGACTGGTCACAGAAGGCTTTGAACACCAAGCACAATTTTTTATGTCATCCTAGAAGTAATAGGGAACCCTTTGATTGCACTGAGTCTGGAAGAGGCCTGCTGAGGCCTCCATTTTAGGAACACCACTTTGTTTTAATTATTTGTGTGGGTGTGGTGGTTTTTTTACATAATATTTCATTTTTCCCCAGTTACATGTGAAGAAAATTTTTAGCACTCATTTTTATAAGATTATGAGTTCCAATTTTTTTTCTTCTTCCCTTCCTTCCCCCCACTTTTGAAAAGGTAGATATTTTGATATAGTTTATATACATGCTATCATATAAAAATATTTCCACATTAATCAGTTATGAAAGAACAAACAATTTTAAAAAACACAAGAAAGAATAAAGTATGTGAGAAAATATGCTTTTATCTATATTCAGAGTCCATCGGTTCGTTATCTGGGTATGGATAACATTTTCTATCATGAGTCCTTTGTACTTGGTTGGATCATTGAATTACTGAGAAGAGCTGAGTCATTCAGCTGTGTTGATCATCACACAATGCTACTATTATTGTGCAAAACGTTTTCCTGGCTCTGCTCATCTGTATCACTTTGCATCAGTTGGTACAAGTCATTCTGGGTTTATTTGTTAGTTTCTGAAATTTGCCTGTTCATCATTTCTTATAGCAAAATAGTATTCCATTACATTCACATACATCAGTTTCTTCAGCAAATCCCAATAAATGGATATCCCCTCAGTTTCCAATATTTTACCACCACAAAAAGGGCTGCTATAAATATTTTTGCTCATGTAGATCTTTTTTCCCTTTTTATGATCTCTTTGTGATATAGTCCTAGCAGTGGTTTTGCTGGGTCAAAGGGTATGGCCAGTTTTATAGCCTTTTGGGCATAGTTTCAAATTGCTCTCCAAAATGTTTGGATGAGAGGAATACCACTTTGGCAGATAAGTGAGGGATAGGCTGAAGTGGAGAGAGATTTGTGGCTCTGACAACCATCACACTATTGCAGTAGTCCCCACATTAGGGGAGGAGGGCCTGCATTAGAATGGTGGCAGCATCAGACCAGAGAAGAAAACTGATATGAGAGATGTTCCAGGGTCTTATGATTGAACTTGGCAACAGATTGGCTATGGGAAGTGAGAGAGAATGAGATATCATAGATAGAACCTGGGCTGTCAGCCTGGAAGAAATAAAAAATGATGAAGGAGAATTAGGGGGAAAGATAATGAGGTAAGTATTGGACGTGTTGAGTTTCAGATTTCTACTGGACATCCAATTCAAGGTGTCCAATAGGGAGTCGGAGATGTAAGACTGGAGGTTAGCAGAGAAATTACAGACATAACTTTGAAGAGAGCAGTTTCAGTCGAATGATTAGACAAATTGTAGAGAGTGGAGAGAGTGAAAAGAAGTAGAGGAAGCTCTTGTAGATGACCTCAAGGAGTTTAACTATAGAAGGGGGAAAGATGGGACCACAGAAGAAACTGAGGTTCAGAGAAGTCCACTGTTTTTCTCCTAAGAACTCAAAGGAGTTTTAAGTTAGATCTCCTGGCTCTGACATCTGTTTGCCTTTTACTAGATATGATGACCACACTGATGCATGAAAAACCTCGAAGGCCCAACAGTTCAATATCTTCTGACTTCTTCAATCTCTCAGATACCCCACACCAAACTAGACTATTCAGAAACCTGAGGCTTCCTATTAAGATGAGCTGACATCCTGAACCATCATCTGAACTGACACACTGGATCAATCTACAGGCTTTAGCTTACTGAGAGGAGACAAAATCAAGGCCAGAGATGCCCTGGGATGATCTTTCTGAAACGAACAGACTGACAGAGCATCTGAATGATAAGGTACCTCAGCAACCAATGAGAGCAACCCCTTCTTTCTACAGAGGATAAATGGAGGTCTCAGATATATCTCCATCTTCTCTTTCGAATTATGACCTTCCTAGCTGAGCTTGGAACAATCCAAGGAGTCTCACAGAGAAAGAAAGGACAATGAGTACCCTGGGTACACAAGTGTGATCATTAAGTATTCCTCTCTGTGATTTCAACAGCTCCCATGGGTGCAATGATCATCTCTCCCCAGATGACTGTCAGTTCAGTATTTCTCCTATTAATCCCTCTGCTGAGCACCAGTCTTGCATCATCAACTTCCTTCAGCACAACTCCACCTGGAAATCCCAAAGTCCTCTCAAACTCAACATTTCCCACACAGAACTCATTACCTTACATGCCCTCCCAACTGTGCCCTCCCCTAAATGGACTTACTTCTTCTGAAAGCAACATCATCTTCTTTTTGTAACAACTCAGTAAAATGTAAGCTCCTTGAGTCCAGGAGCTTTCTGATGTGTGTTTTCATGTATGCGTATATGTATAGATTATTTTGTTTATAGATAATATAATCTAGAATTTGTTATATGTCATATTATATAGCACGAGTAATACATTATTCAAAGTTCGTGAAAGATATACATATTTATTTCTGTTTTCTACTAACTTTCAATAATCTCCATGAAACAAAGGAACGCTATATTTAATAATATTCACACAGGGAGAAAAAAATCTGAGGAATTTTCCTGTGTCCAGGCAGACACTCCAGCTTTTCACATCCTAACTTTTCCTTCCCTTAGATGAGCACCATCTCCACATGTCGCAATGTCTCTTTACTGATGTTGCTCCTCTCTCTTACTTCATACATTTATCTGATGGTCTTTTCCAAAAACAATTAATCGAACTGAATTCCTGGTACACCAAATTATTCTTGGACCTTGGTTCTTTGCTATTGCATTCCCCCACATGGATTCTAAAGCCTGAAACTCTCTAAAGCCCCACCTCCTTACCCAAGATTGGTTACCATGGAGGGTGACACTCATAGATAACCTTCAAGTTGAATTACTCTGGAAAACTCAATGTCACTTTCACTCATTGGATTGGTTCTGGATTATTGAGCACAATTTGGGCTGCTCTGTGCCCTAGCCAGTCAGTGACTACAGGACTCTAACCATTCATGGTTAGCCCTCTACCCTCTTCCAAGGGGTGCTCAATGCATTCCGTTGTGCTTTGTGTTGTGAAGCTAGACCAAATTTGGGTTGATTTTCAAGCCCATACTTTTAACCTGTACCTGTACCTCTTTAGACTGTATTCTCAAAAACTGAGGGATCAGAAGGCAAAACCTGGTAGATTCTGTCAAACTGGCAAAGTGCTGTATATGAACCCCAAAAAGAGTATGTGTCTTTCATCCAAAAACCCACCTAGTTAAAGGTGGGAACTAAATTGATACAGGGTTGGCCACCATATAATGACTTGTTTTAACCACAGTAACTTAAAAAAAAAAATCTACTAAGGCAGGGAGGGATAATGATTTAGGAGAGGAAAAGTCCCCTTAACTGTAGAAAAAAAGAATATTTAAGTATTGAAGCTTGTACAAGGATAAAAAAGAATGCATTTTGGAAGAAAAAGTACTTACATGATGGGATCCTGATGTAAATCAATGAAAATTTTATCTTGACTAGTGAACTGTCCATTTGCTGTTTCTATCCAAGGTTTTTGTAAACACCAGACATGGTCAGAAGTTCATGCCTACTGTCCAAGCTAAGGACAGATAAACTCTAAATGCTATTCATTCAGCTGTATCTCATGTGGACAACAGCCATCCTGTTTACTCCCTTTTTTCTGCTGTGCAGATAAGCCAGTTACGAGGCTTTCACAATGGTGAAGGCAAAGGGTCATAATAGAGTGCATGAGAGGGGACAGTAGGGGAAGGATTCGAGAGATACTATTGCAATAGAATTGATGAGACTTAATGATTATTTCAATGTCACTGGGTAAGTGCTGTGGCTGATTCTGAAGGCGTGATCCTGGGTCACTTGGAAGAATGGTATTGCCCTCAGGAGACATTGTGAACTGATGAGGAGGGTATAGGTTTGGGAAGAAGATAATAACACTGAAGTGTGGGACAGGGGCATGATCTTTTTTGAAAGAATAGCTATATGAATCCACTCACAGATCCATGAAAAGCTACACCATTTGGCTTGGCCTTCGATGTCACATTACTACTTTCAGGCCCCTCCACCCTCTCCTTTGAGTCATTTGGGTCATGTTTGATTATGAGGCAGTAAGGTTGACAAAAGAAATCTCTCCTATCAGTGAGCATCTACACTGTGGTTCCTCTAGGCCAGGGATGGGGAACCTCTGGCCTAGAGGTCACATGTGGCTTTCAAGGTCCTTGGGTGTAGCCTTTTGACTGAGTCCAAGTTTTACAGAACAAATCCTTTTATTGAGGAGATTTGTGCAGTGAAGTTTGGGTTCAGTCAAAGGGCCATGATTAAGGATCTAGAAGGTCACGTGGCCTTTGAGGCCCTAGGTTATCTACCCCTGCTCTAAGCTAAAATGACCTAAATATTTTACACTGGAAGTAATCTTAGGAGCTCTAGGTGCCAGGTCCCTTTATCCTTTGTCATTTACTTTTATGTAGATTTCTCATTGGCTTAACAGTAGGGGCCTGTCCCTCTTTGTTTCCAGGTGCTGATGCTTTGTCTAGCCATTACATCACCCTGGATGGTACTGGACTTGGTAAATAGAGCAAAGAAGCATGCAAAGCATGGAGTTGAGGATTGTAGACACTGACCCCAGGACAGTAGCCAAGAGCACCCTTGAAGCTCAGTGAGTTCAAAGACTTTGTTTTACAAATGAGGAAAATAAGACATTCGTGGCTCAGGAAGGCAGTGGATAAGAGATCTAGGGATATGCCCAAGTCCTCCAGGCCCCCAGGCCGCCAGGCCTCCAGGCTCCCAGGCAGATATTTTCTACCATGTCATCTTCCCTGACTTTCTTCAAATCCTGAAAGAAAAGATGCATCTTTCCATCCAGTCCATTCAGGGGACTCCTGTGAGCTCTCTAACTCTCTGGGTTTCCTTTGATGTCAGTCTTTGGAAGATGTGCTTTGCCCAACTCAGGGTCAAGTAAGTCATACTAGGGTTTTTGTGAGGAAAATGTTCACATGGAAGATTACCCCACAAAGCAAATCTGCCCACTTTGCTGTCTCTTGTATTCAGCTGGAAAAAATAATTAGGATACATTTATGTTCTCAGATTTCTCCTCCTTACATTAAAAAAAATAAAAACCAACTCCCATTATATGTAATTGGGCAACATTAGGGAGTTTTAAAAGATCAGAGAGCAAACACCCACAAATCTAGTTCAAATAATGAATTCTAAGTAGAGAAGAAACACTGTCAGTCATAACCAACAATGTTTGCAACTGGTGCAAGTGACAGTTGGAGGTCGGGCGGAGGGAATTAGAGGTTAGTTAAGATTATTGTGACTGCTGAGGTGAGGAAGTTGGTTCTAGGGACAGGTCTCTGGGCACTGGAAGGAGGGACCAGAGTTGGGAAGGAAATGCAGGCAACAGTCCCTGGCATGGGGGAAGATATTTAGCAGCAGGTGGGAGAGAAGGGTGCTCTGTGACAAAGGATGGGGTGGAACGAGCATGGGAGGAAACAAGCCCAGGGAAGTTCTGGGATGATGCAGGAAGCTCACTTTCAGTTTTCCACTCAGGAACAGTCTTGGTTGCTTCATGTTCATTCAGAACCGTACTGCTTGGTGGAATGGAAGGAGGGCTTCGTTCTTTGTAGTGTGGTCCTGGAGTGGATGGGTGCTAGATTACCAGACTTTCAGTGGTTATTTCATGTTCTAGAAACATACGCACGTATACATGTAAGAACACCAAAGGCATTTGGAAAAAACATACACACCAGTCTTGAAACACAATTCTCCATTTTTCAAATAGTAGAAATGAGACCCTGAGATACTAACCCTAAATGTTGGCCTGGGGTAACCAGTGGAAGACAGTTCTGCCCAGCTTTCAGAATGATTCAGGGCTTTGAGTGCATTCTCCCTACAACTGCCAGTGGAGCAGGTGAGGTTGACCTTGTCATTCATTCCCATTTTGCTGAGGGTGCAAGTAAGGGCTGTCCCATCACCCTACAACTTTGGAGCAGCCTTCAAAGTGGGATTCAAAGACAAGGCTTTCTGATGGCCTTCTATTCCACACTACCACCTTTTACTTTTATACAAATAAAATTGAGCCTGGAGCTGGCTGTGACATGTCTCATGGTATGAAACTAGACTTGCTTTGAGTTACAATAATAAACCAGCATGACCTCATCACCGAGCAGGTCATCAGTTCCTCATCTTTCTAGGTTCCAATCTAAACTGATCTGAAAATGCAATCATGTTATATGGGTACCATCAGCATTTTTTAGAATAAATAAATGAAAGTTGGGAGCAGAGGGTCCTATTTAAGAAGAAAGGTCCCACCTTGCCCATTCTCCTTCTGGATGGGGTGCCTCCAATAATGCGGTGGGCAGCTCAGACTGACCATTGGATGGCATCTGCCTTTCCAGCTCTGTCACATCCCTCCTGGTTCTGCCCCCTGAGGTCATGCCAAAGAAGTCTATTACCTCACTCCAGTGTAACCTTTTAGACACTTGGCCTCAGCCACCATGGGCCCTCTCAGTCTTCTCTTCAGTAAGCCCCAAATCTCCAACTCTTTCACATGATTCATATATGAGATAGTCTCATCTTCCTTTGTGTGTCAAACCCAGCTTACTGACACCATTCCTGAAACAAGGTGCCCACACCTAAGCAAAGTCCTCCACAAGAGTTCTGACTAGGGCAGAAAAGAGCCGAATTGCTATTGCCCAAGCCTGTCAGCTGCCGTCCTAAAGGTATCTCATGCTGCATTTCTCTGCTTCTATACTGCACTGTGGGTTCCTACTGAGGTCCCAATCCCAAAACACTGGAGTCAGAACTTGTCCTGATAACTCCCAGAGCTGGCCCAGCCTCTCCCCCCACTATGGCACTGCAGTCTATGTTGTCCTATGGCATCCACTGAAGAAGACTATGGGTAAGCACCTACTATGTGCTCCCCACTTATACAATCTCAAATAATGTTGATCCTTTGCTTGGGCCTCTGTCTCCTCTTTCCAGAAGACAAAAAGGCATCTCCCTTGATATTCCTTCACCTCACATGACTCCCATGGTCCACACAATTCAGTAAGACTTTGGCTCCATGGACCTTGGGTCACCAGCCTCTTTTCTGCAGTGGGGGAGGAGGGTGGATAGCCAGCCACCAAATGCCCCACTGGAGATCTTGTGTTTGCCTGCATTATCTAGTTCAATGAGATAATAGAAAATTCGCTGCAGAGGAAAATGTACAGACCCTGGAAACAGCATCCTCTCTTTAATGGCCATGAGAAATCTGCCACATCAGATCTGACCAGCAAAAGTGAGCCTCAACCACCAGCAGCCAATCACCCCCTAGTGCCCTCAAGTTTTCCCTGGTTATGAGCAATGGATCCACCAATGGAAGAGTATGTGGGGAGAGAAGGGAGCCAAGAAACTGACAAGGTGGGCCATATTCCCTGAAAGCCAGTTCTTCATCCTTGGCTAGAGGAGGGTACCCTGCAAACCCTCCTGCCCTCATTGTCAAAATGTCCCACTGTGTGAGTAATTCCTGGCTCAACAATCAGATGTACTCTCAGCTGTTCATCCTAATGATCCTCTTGGCAACTAAAGCATTGTAGTTTTTTTCTTCTTTCATTAATGAGATGTAACATATTATTAGGATCTGTCCCAATGTGCATGAATAAATTAAATCAGGCTCAGCAACAGCAGGAAGAGAAGGAGCAGCAATTTCTGCAGTAAAGTACTTTGGGGTTGGAAAATAGGGCGCTAGAGGCAGCTGGGTGCAGTGAAGCTGGGAATTTGAGGGCCAGGCCTAGCTCACAGTATGACGAGGAACAAATGCTTTCCCCTTCCTGTGACTCAGCTTCACTATCAGTAAGTGAGGGAACTGAAGCCCATGATTTCTTAGGGCTCTCCTAACTCGAAAGGCCCCATGGTTTCTGGTCCTCCTGGGGTCCTGCTAGTGCACAAGGGTTTGTAGTACACAGGGGAGTATTCCATTGCTGTTGAGTCTCAGGAGGCTTCTCCTCAATGAATTAATGAGTGAATTATCCCATCTTGCTCCCTTGGATCCCAGTGCCCATGGGCAGGCCAGAGCCCTTCCCTTCAATTCCAGTTTTTCATTGACTAGATGGAAAGTTTGGTCTACACAGTCTGTAGGATGCAGCCACTCATCAGGCTCACTGCAAAGCTTCTGGAATACAGACATACTCTTGGAGGCATCGGCTTTCGGATGTAAGGGTGACTCTCCTAGTTATGCTGAGACCCTCCAGAGAAAGACCAGCTGGGCAGATGAATTGAGATGTGTAAAAGCCACCATGCATCTCAGCTGTTATTTTGGTTGTTTTTAAGCCATGAAGAGGAACTTTCTGCTTGTTTGCATTTGTAATAATTTTCCTTCAGCAAGGCCCAGAGATTACATTGAATTATCTAATGCATTCAACTCAAAATTAGTGGAGTTAAAAAAAAAAAGTGCTCAGCTCATGCAACAAGCTCAGTCTGAGCCAGTGAGAGTCATTTGGTATTGCCTGAGGGCCAAGAGGGATGACACAACTATGGACTTCTTCTATGATCTAATGCAAATGGCCCTAATGGATTTTACTTTGGAAAAAATGCTTTTCATTGATGCTGTAAGATAACTTGGAATGCTCTTGAGGAAAAGATGCTGTGTAGTACTTGGCAGAGTAGGAATAGGAGGGTGGACTGGGGGTGTTGCATGCTGGCCTCCAGAGTAGCAAAGGGTCAAGATTCAGATTGGAAGGGGACATTTGAGGAGCACTTTCTTTTTGGGGGGGAGGGCAGACAATCTGGATTTAAATTGAACTTGAAAAAATTGTGACTTTTGTGACCTAGAGCAAAGTTCTGAATCATCCTGAGCCTCAGTTTCCTCATCTGAAAAATGCGAGGCTTGGATCAGATGGCCTTTGATATTACTTCCAATATTGAAAGTAATACACAACCAGGAAGGTTTCACCAGTAGATTGCCAAAACAGGTCAAACAAGTTAAGTGGGTAATCTGAAAAGGAAGGAATTGGATTAGGCCACTAGGGAGGCCAGCTTGCCAGGAGCACAAGCCTTGACTTGTTTATATAACTCCTTCAGGCTTGCTTGAAATCCACAGCCAATTGGATGAGCAGCATTTTCTAGCCTTCAAGAGGACCAATGAGATACAGTCTGTCCCTTTCACATAGGAAATGTTCTGCTTTGCCTGTTAGTTACAACATTGCTAGGGGGACATTCAGTTAGAGTGTCCTGGCCACAGACTGGCTTCGTGTTGCCAGCCTAAACAGAATGGGGACAATTGAGTCAAGTTTCACTATTGGGCCAACAGGAGGCTTCAGTCAGTGCGTTCTGATAACAAGCTTGCTCCCCCACCCACCCACCCAATTGTTGGGAGGATTAAATGAGATAATATTTTAAGTGCTTAGCACAGTGCCTAGCCCACAATAGAGGCTATATAAATGTTTATTCACTTCCCATCCCCTCCCTGGCTCTGCCACCCTCTCACCCTAACACAGGAGAAACCATTTTCCATCCCTTTGCCTCAGTTTCCCTATCCATCCAATGGGTTGTTGCACTAGATGACCTTGAAGGTTATTGCTAGCCAGGACTCTGACCCTAATAAGCTTTGGAAGAGGAGAGGAATCTTGAGTCCTTGGTAGTCCTCTCCCCGATGGACTTTTATGTTTTGGATGGTTGTTGTGATGCAGAAATTCACTAAATCGACAAAGCGTTTATTAAACACCCAATACATGCTGTGTGGTGCTAAGTTCAACACTCCTTGGTTGGTTCTATGATCTCATGAGTTCATTGTCATGGACTTATTTAGCAGGCCCACTGCAGGGGAATCTTTGAGGTCCTCAGCTCTGCCCTTTCACTTGAAAAATAAAGAGACTGAGCTTCATAGAAAAGAATTGATTAAACTGAGTTAGGTTGTGAGGAGGAGAAAGATTCAAACCCGGGTCCCTGCCTCCAAATTCAGTGGCCCTTGCACTAGCCCTCTGGCTGTGCCACCGCTATCTCTGTCCTGCTCCACACCTTTACCAGAACGCTCATCCCCCTTTGGGCCACTGTCCTTTCTCCAAGATGGTTTTTTTGGGGGGTTTTTTTTTGCTTTTTGGAGGGGCAGTTGGGGTCAAGTGACTTGCCCAAGGTCACATGGCTAGTTTTTGTGTGTGTGTTTAGTGTCTGAGGCTGGATTTGATCTCAGGTCCTCCTGATTCTAGGGCCACTGTTCTATTCACTGTGCCACCTAGCTACCCCTCCTTTCTCCAAGAATCTTGACCTTGGGCATCATGAGCTAGATGGCCATGACAAATTGCTTTAGGAAGGGGGAACAAGCTTTCAATTTAACATGAGTTCCAATCTAGCACACATTAACTTCTTCAGAAAGACCCAGAAATGGAAAAGAGACAAAAAACCATTAAGGGAAAGCAATAAAGCTGTGATTTTTGTACTGCACTAATTCTGAGCTAAACGCCTGAGATAATTCAGCAAGCTCCTTCAGTCTTTCTGAAAAGAAGAGGTTTGCCAAAAGGCAGATTTGGGCTTGATAGAAGGGTAATCTTCCTAACAATTAGAGCTAGGACAAAAATGGAAGGAGCTGCTGGGGAGATGGTGGCTTCACCCTCCCAGGAGGCTTTCAAGCAGAGCTTCCAGAATCTTTTGCCCAGGCTTTTGTAGCAGGGAGTATTGCTCAGGTAGGGGGAAAGGAAATGAGCATTTATAAAACACCTACTATGTGCCTAGCATGGTGTTAAGCACTTTGTAAATATTACCTCTTTCTTTTCCTCATCAGTCCCCTAAGAGGTGGGTGGTATATCATCACCTGAGGAAACAGCTGAGGAAACAGATAAGTAAAGCATAACTAGTGTCTGAGACGGAATCTGGACTCAGGTCTTTCTCACCTTCCATTCTATTCACTGGTTCCTAGTATTTGAAGGGGAGAGGACTGGACTCAGATTGAGAGGACTAGGGTTCAACTCCAGCTTGTCTACCTACTCCTCTGAGATTAGTTAGTTTACTCACCCATAAAACACAAGGGTTTGAAATCCACCAGTCTAACCCCCTTGCTTAAGCTAAAAAAATACAATTCCTTGCACATAATAGGCGTCAATAAATGTTTACAGGATTCTATTGGCTTCTATCTGAAACGCTCTGATTTTCTCATAGAATATTCATGAACTAGCTTCTAGAACATAGCCATAATGTCTAAAGAACCAAGTGACAGCGACTCATATGAAGAGCTCTTGGCTTAAGGAATTTAAGAGGGGAGAAAACCCCCAGATAATGTCAGTGCTTGGGCTATTTGGTTTCAAGGTCATCCCCATATGCCCAGTGAAAACAAGCATGGTTGGAGCCTTTACGTGGTGCCAGGCAGTTTGCTTCAGACACAGTGAGTGTTTCATCATGGTTTCTGGACTGACTGATTGAGCAGTAATTTCACTCTCGAAAACCTCTCTAAATAACTGGGAAAAGCTAAACCTCAGAGCTTGAATCTTTACCATCTTTTGTGAATTGAAAATACCTTCTAGACTCTCCAAATAGTTTTCTCCCCAAATCATTTTTTTCTGTTGATGGAAACAGGAAAGAACTAGAAAGAGACAAGAGAGAACAAGTAAACAAGGAAAAGGAAAAATTAATAAAAATGGGAAGAAATAAAATGAACAGCAGAGTGAGAAGAAAAATGAGCTGAGGTTACAGAGAGCAAACAAAGGAAAATGAATCCCCAATTTCTGACAGGGGAGCTGAAAGAGCTTCATCAGGAGCACCAAGGAAATCACGAAAGAGCAGCTTCATGGAGCATCCTTATCTCAAAGGAAGCAAACTGTGTGTGGCTAAGTATGGACAAAGGGGGCATTTCCCAACACAAAGTCTCCCAGGTAGTCTAAAAGCTTCAAGCTGCAAATGTTCCAATGACAAAGCAAAGAGAATTTTAGACATCTGCCAAAGTTACAAAAAGAAAGAGTTTGAACCAACAGTGGTTGAGAGATGGTCTGTTTAGGTGAATATTCCCATCCATTCCAAAGCCATCCCTTTAGCTATCACAGTGATAATAGGATGGAGATTGTCTTCCTTAAAATATACAAATACACTGTCTATCTGTTGGTCTATCTACCTATGTTCTGTTTGTTTTCTACTATTCCCTTGCTTTATCTGCAGGAATCAATGATGACTTCAGAAGATTGATGATGAAGCCTTCCTCTCTCCTCTTGACCCATAGGTGATGAATTAGACTTAAAGAATAGACCAAACATATTCAAAAGATTTGAATGAGTTAATTTGCTTTGGTGGGGAGGGGGTGAGTTAGTAGGTAGTACAAGAGGTATGAGAGAGAGAGGGAAGGAAAGAAGGAAGGAAGGAAATAAGGAAAGAAGAAAGGAAGGAAGGAAAGAAGGAAGGGAGGGAGGAAGGGAGAGAGGAAGTAAGGAAGGAGGAAGGAGGAAGGAAGAAGGAAGGAGGAAGGAAGGAGGAAGGAAGGAGGAAAGAAGGAACAAAGGGAGGGAGGGAGGAAGGAGGAAAAAAAATTCTTAAGAAATAAGAAATAGAAAACAAAGATTTTGCTTGGAGTTAATAGGAAGACAATGCTTGAGTGCAATCCTGACAGGCCGAACTAATCCAGAGATTGCTGATAACAGAAGGTTTGGAGAACTAGGCAACTCAGGGGGTCTTGGAGAACTGTTTACTTTCTTCCTCCAGACAGAAACATGCTGCCAAGGCTGGGTGTGTGGGCTCTGCCCCACCCCCTCTCCTTTTTCAAGAATCTCAAGAAATACTTGGGAGGCCCCCCCTCCCCTTTGCTACTGTCCTCTCCTCAATAACCAATAGACTGGCCCATCCACTTTTTTTTTTTTTAACATTCGGGGCCTGGCTTGCTTTTTGTGTGTCTGTGACTTAGCTTTAGTTAAGGCTCTCCAGTGTATTAAACTCTCCAGACTTGTACATTAACTCACTCACACTCTGAATATCTCCTTAGCCCAGAGAAGAGAAGGGGTGTGTGTGTGTGTGTGTGTGTGTGTGTGTGTGTGTGTCTTTTGCCTTCTCCCCCCAAACTGGCTTCCTCAGAATTTTCCTGATTGCTTTGTTTGGCATCTTGGACTCTAATCTCATTATTCCTCTCCCCTACCCACGCCCCAGTTTGGAGTTTTTCTTTTGCCTGCTCATAGATCTCTGGGGGCTCTGCTGAGGGCCAGGGGATGATTAACTCCTATGGGTATCTGGGTAACTGGGAGCAAAGAGGTGGAGTCAGCTAGCTGACTGGAGAGTGGCTGCTCAAGAAAAATAGGGAACAAGCATACATTTTATTTGTCTGGTGGTAGGGAATGTGTCCTACCCAGTTTGCAGTAAAGATTTGACTCAGATAATTGTTGAAACAGATACCTCGAAAGGTGATTTTGAAGGGGAAAACCCCAAATCCTTACAAGTGAAGTCACCAAAACACTTTAGATTTCCTCAAGCTCTTCACATACACTGTCTCCTTTTGACCTCAGAACAACTCTGTGAAGTAGGAATAAGGGGGATTATTGTCCCCATTTTAGAGATGAGCAGACTAAGGATTAGAGGGGTATGAGCACTTGCCCAGGATCACAAAGCTAGTTTATGTGACAGGCAGAAGCAGAAGCTCCATGTCCAGCACACAGTCTAATATGGACCAAGATGCCTCTGTCTCATTCATTGTCTGATAGGCTTCTGCCCCTCCCCACATCCCCAGCCTGTTAGCTCTTGGAGAGAAGTGACTACCTAACACCTTTCTTCATATGTATAGGCCTGCAGAGGTCAGGAGGTGACATGGGTAAGAAGCCTCAGAAAAAGGGTCACAACTCAGTGTCTTTGACTCCTACGCTAGTGTTCTTTTCGCTGGGCCACACTACCCTCACTGGTGCATGAATGCTATTCCTTTTCAGGTACTCTAGTCTCCATCTGCTGCTCTAGAATGCCCTGGACCTGGACTCACTTTGGGGACTGTACTGTTGCTGTTCCCCTCACTTGGAATCCTTTTCCTTGCCAACTCTCCCTGCAATTCTAATCATCCTCTGAGATCTCATTTTGCCCTCTCATCACTATGGCCCCCATGGATTTTCATAGATTTTTAAAAATATATGTTTCCTTTAGTCACAGAGTGTACCATGATTTGTAGTGGATCTGTGTCATCCCACAAGTCAGACGGGGAGGGAATCTCAGTAGCCCTAAAGTCTGTCCTGAGCCTCTCCAACAATTAAATGCCGAAGACACCAGGCAAGGGCTAGAGGGAGGGAGAGACGATTACCAGCTCAGGCACATCCTTTCCTTGAGCTTTGGAAGCCATCGGATTTGGATTTTGCAACAAAATATTGTTTTGTCTGTTTTTATTCTGTGTGTGTGTGTGTGTGTGTCCATTTGTCTGCTTGACAGCAAACCTGAATCTTCCTCTCCATTTTTATCCATTGTTCCTAGTTCTGCCTTTTGAGTAGAAATGCTATCCTCACTGAGATAAAAGAAATCCCCAAATAGCCTTGAAAAGGTGAGATCTGAATGAATAGAAATGTTTTCGTTTTGTTCTTAAAGATTTATTGATTTGTTTAGTTTTCATGGTATAATTATTAACAGATTATCTTGACTCCATGCAAGGTCTCAACAATTAAGCAAAATTAAGAGTGGCCTCCTATGAAACTGCTAACCACGCTCCATGTCAATAGCTCTGCTCTCTCATCTCCTTATGTTTTAATTTAACAGAAATCAATTTTCTCTCCCTCTCATCTTCCCATCCAGAAAGAGAGCAAGAGGGAGGGGGAGAGGTAGAAGAGACAGAGACAGAGAGACAGAGGGAGAAAGAGAGACAGAGAGACAGAGAGAGACAGAGAGAAAGAGAGAGAGACAGAGAGATAGAGAGAATAAGAGAATAAAAAAAAATTCCTGTAATAAATATGCATAGTAAAACCCAGCCAATTCCACCCTTGGCATGTTGTGCCATCAGATATCACAGCTGGTTGTTGTTCTGCCATGTCAGCAGTGTCAGGATCTTTCTAACCTCATTGGCAGTGTTGTTGGCAGGGATAATGAAGTGCTTTACCATTTTCTGCTCCTATTCCTTTTACAGATAAGGAAATTGAGGCAAACAGAGTTCGGTGACTTGGTCAGGGTCTGAGGTCAGATTTAAATTGAGAAAGATGAGTCTCCCTGACTCCAGGCCCAGCATGTCATTCCCTGTGCCACCCAACTGTCCATATGTTATACATGGTTGCTATATATAATAAGCGCATATGACGTGTGTGCCTATCAAAGGGATTATTTAGGGTGCAGATTTATGCAGACATACACATACAAACATATTTAGAATGACATATATATGATAGTACAGATATTCACACATACACATCCTTAAATAGACACATGATAGAGTTTTATATCTCAGCCCCCTTTAATACATACCAAGAAGGAGTGAGAAGTGTCACTTCTCTGTCACAGAGAGGATAATCTACTTCCTCAGGAACGCTGTGAGTTTGTGGGAAAGAGGCAAAGTGCTTTGTAAGCAATGAATCTCTTCAGAGAGGTAGGTGTTTAATAAATCAATGGCCGATAGTCTGTTCTAGCAGAAAGAACAGGACATGTGAAACCAGATGTGGATTCCAGTCCAAACCCCAACTTTAAATTGTGTGATGATGGACAGGTTTAGCCCTCTCTCAGCCTCAGAGTCCTCCTTTGTGTAATGGTGCTGATATCTGAGCTACTGGATCCCTGGATTGGGAAGGAGGAAAGTTCCTCGTTAAGTCTTCTGTTCTCACCAGGTGTGAGTGGCTTTTGCAGTGTGTGTGTGTGTGTGTGTGTGTGTGTGTGTGTGTGTGTGTGTCTGTGTCTGTGTGTGTGTGTGTCTGTCTGTGTGTGTCTGTGTCTGTGTGTGTCTGTGTGTGTGTCTGTGTGTGTGTCTGTGTGTGTGTCTGTGTGTCTGTGTGTTTGTGTCTGTGTGTGTGTCTGTGTATGTGTCTGTGTGTCTGTGTGTGTGTGTCTGTGTGTGTGTCTGTGTGTCTGTGTGTGTGTGTCTGTGTCTGTGTTTGTGTCTGTGTGTCTGTGTCTGTGTGTGTTGGGGAGGGTCATCATTTCATTTCTTTTTGAGTCACCCTCACCACGTTGGAGTTTGGATGTTTCATATAAAGCTGGAATGCGTTCAGTAATAGCTTAGTGATTGAATGATCCATGTCAACACAGAAACGCAATTGAATCAGAAAGATTTAATGATGTTCTTGAAATGCAACTCATTGTGGACACCCTTGGGTGTCCTCAAAGAGCCAGTGAACTAAGGAGACTGTCAAAGAACTCTGAGTGCTTCTGAAGGTCATTGGAATGGCCCCTTGCTCCCCATGTTTCCACCCATTTTGGAGCTCCCTTGAGAGGAAGAGCACTGGAGGGACTCCTTGTACTCTGTTGCCCGATGGTGTGCTCTTCACACAGTGATCACTTTAAACACAACTTTATCATAGTCATCAATAGTTCTGCCATGTGACGTGTAGTCCTCCAAATAATTTCCTCTGCAAAATCTTGCCATAAGAGGGATCCAAATTTCCATTTCTGTAGCCCTACTGTTTGCCAGGCACTGTGCTAAGGGCTAGACAATTATTATCCCACCTGATCCTCACAGCGACACTGGGAGATAAGGACTCTTACTGTGCCCACTTTAGAGATGAGGACACTGAGGCTAACAGAGGGACAGTAACCTGCCTGTGTCACAAAGCTAGGAAGTATCTGAGGTCACATTTGAACTCAGGTCTTCCAAGTTCCCCACGATGCTTTATCCAGAGCTTTGTGGGAAAAGGATTTAAGGATGCAAAACTCCAGAACTTCATCTTTGACACACTTAAAGAAAAGATATGACTCTAATAAAAATGGTAGCACAGTTTTATAGATGTCAAATGGTTAAGAGATATGTAAATACTGCAATAAATTGTGATGTTGTTCTGCCTTCGCCTGCTCTCACATCCAGACAGGAGCCTCTTGGAAGTTGGGCAGGGTGTAACTCCAGGGCCCAGAGGCAGAAGGCCTTGGCAGGGATGACACAGCTATTACTGCAACAGAAGGTAGACAAGAAATAAGGCCTTTTACATAGACAAAGACACAAAGTTTGCTTGGGGAATTGGAGTAAAATTGCATTTTGTTCAAACAAGTTTTCTAGCAGAACTGATTGTCTTTCAATGGCTTCCTGATCTCACCACTGAGCATGATCCTATCCCACATTCCCTTCTGTCTCTTGTTCAGGTCCACTGCTGGGATACCCCATAAAGAACTCACACATGCTATAGCTGACTTCCCCTCACTTTTTTTGAGATGTTGTTGGGACCAGAGCAGTCCTAAGGCTGTCATCCTCTGACCTCTCTCTCGCTTTGTGGCTTGTCATTGTTGTTCAGTTGTTTCAATCATATCTGACTCTTCCTGATGTCATTTGGGATTTTCTTGGCAAAAAATACTGGAGTGGTTTGCCACTTCCTTCTCCAGTTCATTTTACAGATTAGAAAATTGAGGCAAACAGGGCTGAGTGACCTACCTAGAGTAAGATAGCTAGTGTCACAGGCTGGATTTGAATTTACAAAGATGAGTCTTCCTGACTTCAGGTCCAGCCTTACACCACCTACCTCCTATGGCATGACTAGACAGTGTTAATTTCTTATTGTGAATATTCATAGTTAATCTGTGAAAATGATTCCTTCCTTGCAAGGAGTGATAACATCTCTCCAATGAAACACTGGAGTAACCTGAAATTTTGGTCCCTCAGAGATCATGGCTGTCCATGACTTATAACCATAGCCTATGAACTTGACAAGTAAAAGAAAATAATTGTACCTAAAATATGGGATTTTCTGTCAAAAAGAAATCATTTGGCATTATTGAAAGTGTTACCAGTTTCCCAAATGCAATCTCACTTATGTTATTCCTCTTATACAACCTCAGACTGAAGTCATTTTCTATTTGTATTTCTCTTTTTGCAGGCTCTAAATCAATAGGATGTATGGCATGGTCTGGACATTTAAAAATAGTTCATCTATTGGGTATTTCCTGTGTGGATTTTTAGGCTGATATTAATTTCTATTAGTAGAAAGAATATATGGGTCTCTAGTTGTATACAGAAAAATAAAACTATAAATTAAGTACAATGTAGGAAGTAAATTGATGGGCCAATAAATTATCTCAAAGTAATAAATAAGACAATTAAGTAGCTACTATGTGCTAAGTAATAAAGACTCAAATACAAAAATGCAGAAGGACCTTACAAGCTAATGGAGAAAGAACTTCAGAAAGAAATCTGAAAGGTGGGGGAGGGGAGTGGAGAGGAGACACCAGAGCAGGGACTCAATGAATAAACCCTAAGGAACACAGACAGGTGGGAAACACAGGGATGGCTGGTCTGGGGGCTCTGATGAAATTGAGATTTGGAAGAATTCTTGGCTGAACTTTCCCTTCAGAGGGTCCCAGTGTTCAAGTAGTGCCAAACTGTGAGTACAAAAGTTTATCTGAGGAAAGAAAAGAAAGAAGAAAGGAAGAAAGGAGTGAAGGAAGGAAGGAGGGAAGGAAGGAAAGATGGTAGAAAGGAAGGAAGAAAGGAGGGTAGGAAGGAAGGAAGGATGGAAGGAGGGAGGGAGGAAAAGAAGCAAGGGAGGGAGGGAGAGAGAAAGGAATGGAGGAAAGGTGGAGTGAGGGAGGAAGGAAAAGATGTATTGGGAACATGATGCCACTGGATATTTAAGAATTTCTGTATGGGGGGAGGAAAGAGAGAGAGAGAGAGAGAGAGAGAGAGAGAGAGAGAGAGGGAGAGAGGGAGAGTTGGTAAGGGCTATTGAAATTGTTCTCAGAAAAAAAAGTTGTTTGCAATTCATAAAATATATAAGATTTCGAAAGGAAATTGATTTATTCGAATACAGTTATCAAACATTTTTTTTTTAAGTTTATAGATATCAGGTTAGGAATTTAAGAACCTTATGAAAACTTTTCAATACAGGATTCACAGGTCCTAAAATATCTCCTTTTATGTTTTTTGCTTTTCTGTCTTAAAGCTAAAACAGTCCTTGAAGCTTCACCAGGAGGTCCATTCAGTGCCTTTCAGAGGTGTTGGGGCTTTGTTTATTGGGTCCAGTGAGTAAGGGAGTAGGGAAAGAGATGCTGGCAAAGTCACAACTTCAAATCAGTAAGGAACACCACTTGTTCAAAGCAGATTACAAGGAGCCTCTAATTAATACACCCCCATTAGGATTACCAATAAAGTGTTAGACAGCCTCATTAAGTAGAAGCAGCAGTCTGCTTTCCAGAAGCAGTCTGTGATCCCCTGGAAAATCTGAGATGGATCTGTCTGGATTCTAGGCAGTCCAAATTCAGCATCAGAAAGAAAGGGTAGGCTGGGAGTGGGAGTTTCGGATGATGGCACAATAGATTTAAAATATTAAAATGTCTACATCACCTTTGAAGTTTTTAAGTAGATTGATGGCTCATTATGTGAAGGAGATCCAAAGAAGCCAGCCGTTCCCCACCCTCACTCTCCATAATGCCACCCTAGCTGTGGGGTCCAGCTGGTTGTTGGCAATGCCACTGTCAGAAGGCAGATTTACCAGACAGAGCAAGGTCTCTGACTTGACTTGAAGTGGAGGGTGATTTGAAGAGTGAAGTAGGAGAAAGAATTTCATTCATGTCAAGTCTAGCCCCCTTGCTGCTTAGAACTGTCAGAAAATGGGCTTATTATTTCCAGGATAAACAGGCGACTCAGACAGACAACAGAAAGAGATAGTCTGCACAGGGACAGGGAGGCATAAACTTTCTTAGTGTAATGACTTGGCAGTTGAGTCTCTGGAAAATTCCAACTCTCAGAGCCTTTTGCTGCTCTTCCCAGGTTTTGCATCTTCAGATCTGTAATTCACTTCCTGCACCCCCCTCAGTTACCACAGAACTATTATGAGGCCACATAGGAGCCATTCAGCCAATAAGAAAAGCATTCAATGAAGATAGAAAGGGAATTTAATTGACAAGAGAAAGTTAAGCAATAAAAAAAATTCTGCTCTTAAGTATAAATGAGTATAATCTCCTATGCCTCCAATGTGAGGAAAAAGTGTAAAGGAGTGGAGAGATTGTCCCTCAGCACGCATGTCTGTGCTTTGAGGAAATTGCTGGTGGTTATCATGAATCTATAGTCAGTATGCTTTCAGTGGCCATCAGAGAGGTCTGCTAATCCTAGTACTAATGCTTGGAACAGGCCTGGATCATTGTTGTCTTTCAGCTTGTCTCTGGCTTTGTAACAAATGTGTCAATTCCCCCTGGTTTGGGGACACTGAGGCAGTGTGCCATTGAAGAGGTATAGGAGATTTGGATGAAGGGGGATTTCATATGAATCCCCTGTGGGTCCTTGTCTGGAAAGAATTTCACAGGGCTCAGGCTATCTTTTGGCAGAGTTACAAAGTTTATTGTTACGCTATGTAGCAGGCAGGAAAAGGTTAAGGTAGCCTGCAGAGTGCTGGGGATAGAGGTATAGGTTATAAAGGCATGGAACTGTCAGTCAGAGGCTCATTATACTAATTAGGTGGGAAAAGGTGGGATTAGGGAGGAATCTGGGAGTGGTTAAGTGCTTTAAGGGCCATACATTTTTGATACCAACTGCGCAGGTGAATTACCCATAATGCATTTGGAGATTCCAAAGGGTTGGGGAAGTAGGGGTGTGGTTTTTGCCTTGACATGTCACTAGGTAACTTTTGGTCGAGGATGGATGACATAGGTCCAATATGGTGGTTGAGAGTATAGGCTTGATTGTTTCAGGAGGTGCCAAGTTTGCAAGCTAGACTGATTAGAAACCATCTCAGGAGGGAGTTATCTCCTTGATAAAGTTGCTCAAGGTTTCTAAAGTGCAGCTGGCCGCTAAGAACAAAGGTGTTATGTATTTCTCTAAGAATATTTGAGTGATTGATTCATGGGAAACTATCTAGCAGACTTTGGGAAAAGACTTTGAGGCTGGGGGCAGGGGGAGGAGCGGAGTGAATGCCTTTATGGCTGAAGGAAAGTGTGAATTTTACAGCTTAATGGCACAGGCTTGTTACAAACTGATGTGACATACATAGTTACCCAACCACAAGTGAGATTTTTTACAAACTGGGGTACAAAAGCCCCACCAAAATGATACAGAAGCACGTTGTCACGATAATGTGCATGATGTCTCATCTCTGTACCAAAGGCAGGCCAATTTTATCTCTTCATCTCCACTCCACCTCCAGTGGCTCCCCAACATCCAAACATCCACAAGAAGAACCAAACCTCCCATCTTCATGCTACCCAGTTTCCCTTTTCTAAGATTTTGCTGAATAAAACAATCCTAGCATCTGGATAGCTAGGGTCTGGCTTGCTTTAATCTGTTGTCCAGCAGCGTTCTTCCTGAACAACAGCCGCAGCCTTTGTCCCTGTGCAGAAGCTTTCTGTTGAGGGTAATGTTACCCTGACTGTGTTACATGGGGCAATAGATTTCCAGCTAAAAATGCAGCCCTATGGCCCTGCTATAACAACAGCATGATACAACCTGTACCAGGCCCTGTGCTAAGCACTTTACAATGATTTTCTCACTTGATCTTTACCACAACCCTGGGATGTAGATGCTTTCATAATTCTCATTTTGTAAGTGATGAAACTGAAGCAAACAGAGGTTAAGTGACTTGCCTACGGTCATGCAGCTAGTAAGTGTCCGAGGCTGGATTTGAACTCAAGTCTTCTTGACTCTAGGACCTACTAGTTCTTAAAATCATCAAAGGTGTGTCCTGAGAAATTGTGAAAGTGGAACCCCGTGAGTCCTCCATAAACATAATAATGTCACTCAGTGTTAATGCTTTCTTAGCCAAAAGTGAATCTACATATGTTAGACCTTAATGACCACTCCACACCCGCATTTGCATTCTCATTGGCTACATCAATTGCCACGTCATATTGCCGGATTCCTCTTTACCTGCGATGATCACCTCAAGACAGGCTAGCAAAAGAGACAAGCCTGCATCTCTGAAATCATCTCACCAGTTCTATTCTGCTCTGGAGAACAGAAATTCGCTGAAAGGAGAGATTCTCTCAAAGGGCTCAGTGGTGACAGCTTACCTGCTAGGAAGCTTTCAGTATAAGAAACATTCACCTCCCAGGGGTTCTGGAGATTCAATATAAGACCAGCTGTTCCAAACGAAGGTGTGGAGTGATATGGTAAATCCAACTTTTTTTTTTTTTAAGATAGTGGGGTGTAGGGTTTAGCTACGCACACACCTTTGTCAGCTTAATGGCTCTGCAGAGACATATGGGAAAAGGAAGGAAATAAAAGTAGAGAGAAGAAACAAATAAACCCAAAGGAGATTGTTCATAGCCTTTTTTTTCATGAATCCTTTTTAGGCAGGTACTATAGGAAATTCAGACATTAGCCAGTGTTGTTAAATAGGAGAAGTAACAAGAACATTGATGTCCTGTAAATGGGTAATTCTCAAGAAGTTTCCTCCAGCTCTGTGGGAGGACAGAACTGGGAGAACCCTTCATGTTTATGGTAAAGTCATAAATAAGTCAAAGGATTTCCTATTTGCAGGTCATTGTGCTAAGCTCGGGAGATAAACATACATGTAAAAAAAGACTGTACTTGTGCTTCAGGAGCTAACATTCTAATGAGGGAACTGAAAAGTGCTAGTGGTGGTGGGTAGAAGGGAAGGTTTGAAGGTATCCACCAATGGGCAGCAAAGGGGAGCCTGAAAAATGAAGGATGCCTGCTTTGGGCTTCCCTCAAAAGGGAGGGTCCTAGACTACTCTGATGAGTCAAGGAAGCCACAGGGAAATAATGAGAAAGGAGGGAGAATAAAAGAATAATGACCCTCAACACACACAAGCTTTATTTTTAAAAAGGTCATTATTCTCCTAGATTTTTATTAATATTTCCCCTGATCTCATAACCAGAGTTCACAAAACTCTGCATCTCTCCTCTCTATCCCGTTCTACAATGCCACACTTCACCAAGCCTTTCTGGTGCCATCCAAGCCATGATTTACTGCTACAAGAAAATGCCTTAAGGGTTTTAATTAGTAAAGCAATTTAACTATCTATTTTATAAATTCTATAAATTTAAAAATCTGGATACTGGATTTCTTGAGATAGAGAACAACATAAAAAAAAGACTAGCTATTCATTACATAGATAAGTGTTTTTGGTGCTTTCTTCTGTTTTTGTTTGTTTTAATATATTTCACTCTGTAGCTACAACTACATTTTAACTGTTTTACAAATGCTAGAAAAATTGTTGGAAGACAGATACACATCTTAGATCCATGATAACCTGGTTTGGGCCTTGGAAGGCTCAGAGTTTTTAGCATTCCTCCATTAAAATACAAATATACCCCCCCTGAAGAATTCGTACTTCTCTTTAGCAAACACTATTTCATAAAGCGGTGTTTTAGAAGCAATTCTTATGAACAACATTCAGTCAGCTGGAAAGAACAATGGGGCCAAGATCCATGTTTTGGACTTTAAAACACCAGCATCTTGGGTGGAGGGTGAGGAAATTGAAGAGGAACTGGAATGTTTCAAAGCTTCTCCTCCTTCACAGTTTTAACTGAGTAAATACTTTGGCTTAGAAGACATACTGCAGACTCACCCCCCATAAACTCATCTTCACCACAACTTTGGCCCTTTCTGCACTTGCTCTACCAGCTGAATCTATAAAACTTTTGCCAGTGGTCACACGAATAAACAGCAAACACTCGTTGTTGTGTCCACATCTCCCTCTATGTGCCGAGATCCTATGATTCCTTCAGAAACGATGGATCAAACTCACATCGTCTGTTCAAGTTGTTCCCTGAAGGGACATGGACTCATTACAAAGAAGCTGCCATTTACTGAAGTGTTTTCTTGGAATACTTGCTTTAAAATGACTTCAGAATCACTTTACCAGCCCAGGAGAAATCCAGTCTGATTTTTTGATGGATCTATTCCATTTTCTTAAAAATATTATAGTCTCAGCCTAAGCCCTTTTTTTTCACTCCCTGTCTCATCTTTCTTTACTCTAGTCCTTCCTATACACCACTACCAAAGTGATTGTCCTTAACTGTAGATCTGACCATGGGACTTCTCAGATATAATTGACTCCAGTGACTTCTTAGGGCCCCTGTTACAAACTGTCATCTCTTCTATTCAGTTTTTAACATCAACCTCATCCAGTGCTGGCCCTCCTCAATGCCCTCTCCCATGCATTCAGTGACTTATCCAGACTCTGCTTCTGCCTGTGCCTCCCTTCTCTTCACCTTCTGGCCCCATGCCTCTGCATTGCTTAGCTTCCATGCCTGAAGTAGATTCTTTCCATGTCCACTTCCCAGTCTTTCTCTTTCTTTACCAAGCAGATCACATGACACCTTCTAGAAGAAGACTTTTCTGATCCATCCCGCGTAAGGGCCCTCCCTCCCAATCCACCTTGCATTTTACCACTTTGTATAGATTTCACTCATTCATTTCATATTGGCATTCTATATATTTTTGATATATTTGTCTCCCCCATTCAAATGGAATCTTCTTGCCATAGGGATGAGTCCATTCTTTGTGCTGCCTTCCCGGCACTTAGCTGAGTCCCAGACACATTGTAGGCACACCACAAATGTTGGTTGATTTACTGGCTCTAGAAGACTTGTGGTTGATCTTACAGTCAAACTGACTTTTGGAGAACAGATGTTTGCCTCATTTGAACGGCATCATTATTGGAATGGGAGAGATGTCATTTGTAAAACATTCCAAATGCCGTTGGAAGTGATGCTATCATTTCATTTTGAGAAAAGACCTTCTCATTGGTGGAAAGTAGGGATTCCAGTGAATCAGAATATGGTAGCCTAGGTAATATACCTTCTCCTGGGTTTGGAAGTAGGTACATGAACTTTAAAAATGGGAAGAGTGAGAAGGGCTAAGGAACGAGAGACAAGGAATATGGAGAGTTGTAAACAGATGTTGAGGTGGCAGGCAACCCAATGAATTCCTTTAGAATGAAAATTGCAAATTCTGAAGGAGCTGGGAAGGGGTGGCCTCAACCCTTCCACTTCACCTCATCTTCCCATGGGGAAGGAAGAAGTCCCTCAGAGTCTCTGGGATAGAAGAAGACATAACGTTGGGAGGGTAATTTGAAGGGGAAAAAGGATCTAGGGATATTACCATCAAAGCATTGTATAGGTAAACTTAAATGAATGGTACAGATCAAAGAATTCAGAAGCAGAACAGTGGCATACATAGTGACTATAATCATTTAAACGAAAATTGAGCTTTAGAACCCTTTTGGCATCGTTCCAAATTAATCTCCCGAATGCTTGGACCAGTTCACGATACTAACAGTTTATTTTTTTTTTCTCTGTTTTTTCTACTTTGTCTTATTTATTTTCTATTTTTCCTTTCTTCAGCATTTGTGGGAGGTGTGAAGAACTGTTTTAATTGGAATTTCTTTAATCAGTAGTAAAGGAGAGCATACTGTAACATACAGAAAGCTAGCTTTAATTTCTTCTTCTGAAAACTGCCTGTTCACACCCTTTGGCCATTTATCCATTGGGTAGTGGGGAGGACAGAGTGAGGCTGATGAATTTGTACATCTCTGTCTCACTTAAATCAAATTCACTGACTGGCAAGTCAAGACATCACCCTTGTGGTGTTATCTGTCTTTTATGAGAATAAAGGATGAACAACAATTTGACCATGTTCCATATATTTGAGAATGAGACTTTTCTCAGAGAGACTTCATGTATTTTTGATATCACTTCATTGTCTATTGTGCCTTTCCTGATTATCTCTTTTAATCAGATCTTTTTTTTTTCTTTTGCTTTGTCTGAGATCATGATTGTTACCCATGCTTTTTTTTTTACTTCAGCTGAAGCATAATAGATTCTGCCTCAGTCCTTTATTTTAACTCTGTGTGTGTGTGTGTGCCTGCACACACATGCCCTTTTCAAGTATTTCCCTTTCAAACAACATATTGTTGGATTCTGATTTCTAATTCATTCTGCTACCTTTTTCCATTTTATAGGTGAACTCATCTCATTCCTGTTCACAGTTCTCATTATTAACTTTATATTTTGCTCCATTCAATGTTATTCTATTTATCTTTCCTTTTCCTTTTTATTGTGTCCCTATTCTAAAGTCTGTTTTTTGCCTGATCACTGTCTCCTTTCATCTGCTCTTCCTTTTATCACCCTCCCTGTCTTTCATCCCCTTCCCCTCTCATTCCCCTATTGGGTAAGAAAGATTTCTATACGCAATTGAGTGATTACACACGCACACACACACACACACACACACGGATATGTATGCATATGTATAGAGGAATACATGTGTATCTATGCATATACATACATATACACATACAAACATGCATCTAC
>CM053591.1:198987207-199008652 GCA_028646515.1 Pseudochirops corinnae | reverse complement strand
GGGGGGGGGGGGAGGGGAGATTATCCCGACAAAATGAGCACACATCTATGTCCTCTGTCTATGTAGACTCCTTGTAACTGCCCTCATAATAATACAATTCTTAGTAGCTACAGGTGACTTACCTTTAATGTTACCTTTCTATACTTCTCTTGACTCTTGTGTTTGGAAGTCAGATTTTCTGTTCAGCTCTTGCCTTTTCATCAGGAATGCCTGAAAGCCCCTCATTTCATTAAATATTCATTTTCCCCTGAAAAATTATACTTAGTTTTGTTGGGTAACTTATATGTGGTTGTAATAGTACTCCTTTACCTTCCAAAACATCATTTTCTAAGTCCTCTTCTCTTTTAATGTGGAAGCTGATAAATCTTATGTGATTCTGACTGTGGCTTTACAATATTTAAATTATTTCTTTCTGCCTGCTTGCAATATTTTTTTTTTTTTTTTTACCTGGGAGCACTGGAATTTTACTATAATATTCCTGGGGATTTTCATTTTAGAATGTCTTTCAGGATATGATTGGAAAATTCTTTCAATTTCTATTTTACCCTCTGCATCCAAGATGGCAGGGTAGTTTTCATTAATACTTTTTTTGAAATATATTATCTATTTTTTTAATCATAGCTTTTGGGTACTCAAATAATTTTTAAATTATCTGTCTTGGATTTTAAATAATCTCTCACTTGTTTTTTCAATGAAATATTTCACATTTTATTCTCTCTCTCTCTTTTCATTTCTTGGACTTTATTTTATTGTTTTTTTGATGTCTCTTGGTGTCATTAGTTTCCACTTGGCCAATTCAAAATTTTAAAGTATTATTTTCTTCAGCGATATTTTGTACCGTTCCTGTGATCTATTTATTGTTTTTAAAAATTGTTTTTTTTTTTTCTTCAGTGAATTTTTGTGCTTCTTTCACCATTGGGCCAATTCTGCTTTTTGAGGTGTCATTTTTTCAATATTTAGTTGTGCCTCTTTTATCAAGCTGTTAATATTCTGTTCATGATATTCTTCTATCACTCTCATTCCTTTTTCCAATTTTTCTTCTACCACTTTTATCACTTTCTTCAAGTCTTATAAGAATTCTTGTTGGGTTTATGTCCAATTAGAATTTTCTTTGATGCTTCACTTATAGCTGTTTTTATATTGTTCTTTTCAACCGAATTGACATCTTGGTCTTTCCTGCCACTGTAGAAGATTTTTATGGTCAAGTTTTTGTTGTTGTTTCTTATTTTTCCAGCCTATTTCTTGATTCTGAATGTTACATTAAAGTTGTCCCTGCTCATATGGGGGTAGTGAGGTACTGTCCCAAGCTGTTGACATTTTTTGTGCTGCTGTTTGCAGAGCTAGTTCTGGGATGTCTACAAATTTTCAGAGCTTCCAAGTTAGCATGCTCCATGAAGATGTGTGGTTATTCCTCTCCTGGTCTATGCTCTGGCTTTTCCCAGGAAAAGGCTCTGTTCTATCACAGTCACAAGCACTAATGCTTCTCTTAGCCTTGGAATGGTAATAAGGCTCTCTGCTTCCTTGTGATCCACCATAAGTTCTCTTCCTCACCTGGGAATGTGACGTAGAACTGATCTTGGCTATAGAAGTGCTAATCAGCACCAGCTGCATCCAGTATCAACAAGTCATCTGTAATCACTTTCTGCCCAGCTGTCAAACCCCTCCCCCTCCCCCCCTTCCCCCCACCCCATCCTTACCATCATTGGACTGAGAGGTGCTGCTGCCTCTGCCATAGCTGCCTCCTAGGCCTGTCGTTGCTGCTAATGGCATATACACCCCAGCCAGTGCCCAACCTAGTGTCACAGACCTGTCCTGATAACCTCCTAAAATGTCTTAGGCTGGAGAAATGTCTCACTGACCTTTTGTTGGTTCTACCACTCCAAAATTTGATTTGAGGAATTATTTTAAAGTTGTTTGGAAGGGAATGTTAAGAGAGTTCAACTGGATTGCTGCCTCTACTACACTATCTTGGTTCCAACCTCCCCCCACCTTTTTTTTTTTAAAGGAGCAATATATTTCTTTTTTTCTTTAATGTTTTGGATTTGTAAGCCTGTGAAACTATTTTAAGCTTTTCTCATCTCCTTTTGGGACAGATGGGAATCAGCTGAGACAAGCTACACTCTACAATGTGGTTTCCTCAAAAGTTTTGCTTAAAGACTCTTAAGTGACTAGGAGGTGGGGGTGGGCTGCACCTTCCCAACTTAAGCTCATAGGACCATAGTTCTGGGGGAAGTATACCTCAGAGGTCATCTAATTTAACCCCCTCCTTTTACACAGAAGAGTACTGATGTTCAGAAAGGATGATAAATATGAAAGTATTCACTGAAAAATGAACATAGAAGTAGAGTCAAGATGGTGGTGGAGAAATAGAAAGTATACTGAAAGCACCCCCTACAATATGTCTAGCAAATACACCAGATTTAATCATGATTGGGAAATCCAATGGAAAAAAAAGCAAACTGCGTTATTTTCCTAGCACAGACTAGGGTAGGAAAAGTCAGAACGGTCTTTGGACAAAAGGTAGCAGGGCAGGGCGGAAGCATGGCACATGGAACATTGGAGCAAAGGGAGGGCCTGGGCACCAAGTTGAGTTATAAACATCCTCAAATCTAGTGGAAGAGGCCTACATTTCTGTCGAATGTAAGAACAGGTGTCCTCTGGAAGCCCTGCAGCTAGTGGTAGCATTCCAGGGTGAGTGGCATTTCAATGCCTACATTGTGTCCTGAGAAGCAAGCACTTGTAACAGGGCTTGTATCCCAAGAGTAGAACAGGGTCTCAGTTCTAACTTCTAGCCCATTCTGAAGCCTACAGAGAAAATCCATGACAGGAATCTCAGCCCAAAGGGAAGCCTAGAGTTCTTCACTGTGAACTGGCTGAGCTTTCCAAAGGGAGTATAGGAGTTCTCTCTGGCAATGTCTATGAAAATGCCAAACAAAGAAAGCCCACAATGCTGTGGCTCAGACCCAAATCCACACTGTTCAAAGACTTGGGTCATCTTGGGAGAATAATTTTCCATGCTTTAACTTCTTTTCTTGTCTGAAAAATCAGTCTGTGACTAGATTAGATCTTAGTTCCTCTGAGATCTCTGTACTTCAGAGAAGGCAGCTTTTGAAAAGGGTAGCATTTTTTTCAAGAACTAATTCAGCTGCTTTGAATTCATTTTAATTAATACATAATGCATTAAGCACCTACTCTGTGTCAGGCATTGTGTTAGGCACTGGGGCTCCCTTTCCTCAGGCTGCTCATTTTAGGAAGATGGCATGCTGAGATCGTGCCTGCTGAAACCTAAATCCAGAGCTCAGGAATTTCTTTGTTATTGCAAATTAGGCATTTTGGAGTTTAGATATGTGTTTTGCATTTAGAGGTGATAGTCAGGAGACAAGATGCCCCCCCATCAACCTCATGCTTCCAAATTTTGAATCTGACCTGGGAATTTCCTCCTCCTCCCTCAAAATGCCCATATTATGTTCTACAGAATCCAGATTTTCTTTATGTTAATACGGGTTAAGGCATCCTTTGTCTCAGCCAGTTATGGCAGATTTGGGCCTGGAATTATAACCAAAGGGGATTAACTTCAGATCCTCTGAAGGACTAATCTCCTGAAAAACATATTCATATGATTCATTGCTTGTCAGCTCTGCTGCTTTGCTTTTTAAAAGATCACCTCGGAGCTTGCATTTGCTTCAGCACTGACAAGGATACACCCTCCAAGCAAAGTCCAAAGTCTCTTGTGTCTTGAGAAAGAAAGGAGAGCCTTGGCCCCTGGCACTAGCAGAGATATTTTAGGTGTTATTAATGTCTGCCTCCACAGCTCCCATTAACCAGTGTATGTGAAACCAGCCAAGGAGAGAGACAAATGCCTTGACCCTCTACAATGCACTTCTCCCAAACTGGCCTCCACTCTGGAACCATGACAGAGGATGCCTTCCAAAGGCCATTGGGTGCCTCCATGTTCTTTTTGCTAATTAGCCAAATGTCCAGGCTGTAGTAGGATTATTTATCCCCTATGAACATAGGGGAAAAACAAAGGAAATGATGGGCACTCACCTGATACAGTGGGAAAATCTCAAGAGACTGTGTGGCTTTTATTGTCAGTTTTCTAGTCAGGGAGCAAACTGACCCCTAGATGAGACCAAAATGTTATCTGCCTGTCTATAGACCCTCTGATCTCATATACATGTTGGGGTTGTAGCTTTTCTTAGTCAATGAGCCACTGTCTTTAGCTAGTGACTAAGATGATGGCAAGTGACAGGAACATTAGAGAATTTTATGAGATTAGAAGGAGTCTTCTCATCTAAAATGACCCAGTAGTAGTGGTGGCGGCAGCAGCGGTGGCAGTAGCTGAGGCAGCAGTGATGGTAGTGGTTATGGAGGCAGTGGGAGCAGTAGTGGTGCTGGAGGATGGTGGGTGGTTGTGGCCTCAATGGTGACAGTACTGGAAGTGTGGTGGTGGGGCTGCTATGGCAAATTTTTTGAGGCAAGTAGAGAAGTACTTAGTGCCTTGTTTCAGCTATTCAGTCTGACTGAGAAGATCATGATTTACTGTGGCCTGGGGTGGGAGAACTTTGTACTCTGTACCTTGTACCTCTTAAGGATGATTGAGTTAAGAATGCTTGGAAACTAATCTTCAGTTAAGAACAAAGAAGACTTTTTTGACTGACAGATTAAGAGAATGTGACCCAGGGGTGAAGAACTTTGATCTTTCTACTTTGTGTCCCTTAAGGAGCCTTGCTTCTTAAGGATAACTGAGTTAAGGACCTACTAAATGATATCTTTTAAACTTGAAAACTATGTGGCCACTTTAGTGTTAAGTTGCTATATTATAACATTGTGAATGCTGTACTTTGGTTTCTGTGAATGTTTTGCTTTAATTTACTGCTGAATAGAGAGTTCACTATACTATGTGATCAGAACCTTAAAGCTGTTCACAGCAGCAGTCCTCTGGAAAGCTGCTTTTGCTTGGCTTTACAGGATGGAGGTGTGAGCTAAGAAGTAAAGGGCAGTGTGGGACCCAGGCTAAATTTCTTATTTTTACACAGAGAATAAATCATTCATGTTATACTTTTGATGACTCTGTATCCAGGTTCTGGAGTGTTTCAGGACCTGATAAGAGGTTCACTCAAACACCAAAGGAGCCCAAGTATAACCTATGGGGTCTCCATAAAGATGTCAACAAGTCCATGTCATAAATGCAAAGAACCTTTGACCAATGTTGTTACTCAGCCCCTGAACAATTCTCATGAATCTTTTCTAGTAGGGCATTACCACCTTCTCCTATGCATAAGTCCCACAAATCACCAGTCACTGACAGCTAGATGGTACAGGGCATAGAGTGCCAGGCCTAGAGTCAGGAGGACTTGAATTCAAATCTGACCATAAGCACCTACAAGCTATGTAATCTTGAGCTAGTTACTCAATCTCCATTTGCCTAAGTTTCTTCAACTGTGAGTTAGAGATTAAAATCACCCCTCCCTGACAGCGTTCTTGTCTGGGATAAAAGAGAGAATATTTCTAAAGTGCTTAGCACCATGCCTGGTAGTAAATGCTATAGAATTGCTAGATATTATTATTATGACTTCAGCTGTACAGGTTCCTCTGTCCTAGCCCTCTTGCTAACATAAGGCATAATGGGCTTCTACCCATCTTTTGAGAGCTCCCCAACCTTATTCCCACAACGCCCTTTACCAAGGGAGCAAATGAAGGAAGAAATAAGACAGCTCAGGACAAGAAAAAGCAATTCATTGCTTCTTTGCAAGCTGCTGGCATAACCTTTCTGGCATAAAGAAGCAGGCTTATTTGCAGGGCATACGATAAACTAGAATGACAGCTGTGTCCTGGTTCTGTAGAAAAACATTTAAAAAATGGTTTGCTCAATCTATTCAGGACATCGGACTGCACAGTAATATTCAATTTGGGGAAAGGTGATTATTGAGGGTCTCAAACTGAAAATCTCCATAAGTGCTTTATGAAGCAGTTCCCATTTTTACTCAACCCCCAAAGCTGTGTTATAGATCAATTAAGGTATAAGGTAAATGGTAAGTCTTACCATTGGGAGTATTTTGGAGGGTACGTCTGAACCAATGATTTCATCAACCTAGGGAACTTCTGTTGCACTGATTTCATTGGATAATTCCGATATGTACTTGGGCAACTAACTTAAAAAGAGATTTAAAAGGTAGATTGTTGCACTGAAAATGTTATATTGCTTGATAGCAGAAATATAGTTAATATGCTTTCAAGTTACACTTTGGTTACAGGTTGTCCTGATACCAAAGTAGTCTATGTTCAAAAAACTCAATTGTTCACTTTCTCCCTGTTGTTACTCTTTCTCCTCATCTTCCTCCTCCCCTTCCTACTACTACTATTACTACTACTGTTGTTGTGCTGCTGTTACAGTCACTGCTACTACTAAGTAAAGGAAAAGAAGGCATTTGGTATAATTATTGAAGAGATTGCCTTGAAGCCAGAAAGCTTTGGTTCTTCATGAGTAAGTCACTTAGCCTTGATTGGTCGGTCCCTGACTGAGATCTCCACAGCTTAAGAAGTCCCAGTTTAACTCATTTCATTCTTAAGCTGACTCATTCTATTATCTGCTTTACCTGTTCCCCAACATTCCTCTCTCTTCCCCCATTATTGTCTTCCTCAATTAAAATGTAAGCCCTGGGGCTGCTAGATGGTGCAGTTAATAGAGCACCTGCCCTGGAATCAGGAGGACATGAGTTCAAATTCGGCCTCAGACACTTAACAGTTACTAGTTGTGTGACCTTGGGCAAGTCATAACTACCCTGCCTTCCCCCCCCTCCAAAAAAGAAAGCAAAATAAGTGATACAATGTAAGCCCTTGATAGCAGACTATCTCTAATCTTGTATTTGCATCCCTAACATTTTGCCCAGTGCCTGCTCAGCGTTAAAGTTTGACCCAGGTGCCAACCCGCATTGAAAGAAAATATCTTCTTCCTTTGGATTTCCCCAGACTAATACAAGCGCAGTTCCAACAGCTTGCCCTAATTGTCATGACCATATGTGTCAAGAAGCATTTATGAGCTGACCCTCAACATGAAGATGTCCCAGGTGCTGCTGAAGCTCGCAAGAAGACTGAAGAGTCTCATAGAGGTCAAAGGGCACCAGCCACCAAGAGAGGTCCTGGCGCCACCTCAAAAAGTGATTGTGCTGTTCAAGGTCAAATTGTTTATCCAGAAGACTACTGCTGCAAGCAATTTTTAAAGGTACAAATTAGTGATGGCATGTGCTGTGGTAATTACATCTAAAAATATTCCAAGCCTTTTTCCTTTAGCACTTAAACATCTGTTCGTGTAGGCAAAGGCTCTCTTCAACTCCACTGTAGATTAAATGATGTTTTCCTTGATAACAGTGAAGAAGACAATAGATTCTTCCTAAGCAACAGTCTTGAAAAAGGAAGCCTGATATCAACAGGGAGGCAATGGGAGAGAGGAATGTGACCCAGATGGGAGGAGCTGAGGATTTCTCATTCCAGTCCAAATGACATGCTGATAAAAAGGACAAGAAAGAAAATGTGTGCTTTGGTTTAAAAAGAAATAAAAATAAACTACCACATTATGGAGCAAGGAATAGGGAAGCACTCATTGAGATAGAGTTTTAAGAATATTTCAGATTTTCCACATAGATGAGGAAGGGATATCAGAGGACAATCCTTCCTTGGTCGAGATGAGGAATCGCAGAGGCTCAATGACATACCAAAGGTTTCAGAGATTAGGAAGTAAGCTGGGATGGGACCTGAGATCCTCTGATGCCAAACGTGTCCTTGTCCCCACTCAGTAGTATGGACAAAGGTCCCATATGCCTGAATTATACATCTCAGTGCATTGCAGAATGCCTTTGATGATGATATATTACTTATTAGCTGATAGAGTCTGTGTGCACTTCTCAAACAGGTGAGGGTGTTTTACAGTCTATTCACTTTGCCTGCCTTATTTTCAACACTAATTATCATGTAGTTAATGCAATTGACTGGGATATACACACTCATCTCCTCTTAAAGAAGGTTCAGATCCAATGTTTCAAAGGTCCTGGTCTCCTTGCTATTTCATGAAGAATACTTTCCATCTCTTAGCTCCAGGCATTTTCTGACTGTCCCCATAGCTGGATTGTTTCCCTTCCTCATCCCTGCCTACTGGTTTCCCTGACTTCCTTCAAGTCACAAAGGAATCCCATCTTCTCCAGCATGCTTGCCCAACCTGAAACCATTGGTCCATTTATGTTTCGATGAAGGATTTCAGGCAGCCTGCAAAAATGCAGAGAAAACACCTCCTCTCTCTTTTCTTGTGGGCTACAGGTTTTGTGGCCCTGTTCTACAGGGAGCCTTTCCCAACCCCCTCTACATTCTAGTGCCTTCTTTTCCTTAATTATTTCCTATTTATCTTGTACGTCACTCTTTTGTACATTTTGGTTACGTCCCATTTTTCTGATGATGTTGTGAGCTCCCTGAGAGTAAGGACTGTCCTTTCCATTTCTTAGCACAGTACTGATGAATAGTAGGTGTTTAAAAAATGCTTATAGAGTGATTGAGTGCATGACCACAAAACTGTGTACACTTCATCATATCTGCACTTGGAATGGCAAATCAGCCCCACCCCCTCTAGAAATGATTGTTTCATAGACCTTTTACCGGGTTTAGGGGCCAGCCTTAGTAGACATTCACTTTATACCATGCATTTGGTTGGATTGGAAAAGCTTTCTTTGACTCCAGTCTTCTAGATGTTGGTTACTTACTGCGCTTGGAAATTCTATCTTTTGGGTAAACAACCCCTTCCTTAGTATCCTCCTTAAAAGGCAACATATTGGAGCAGCTAGATGGTGCAGTGACTAGAGCACTGGCCCTGGAGTCAGGAAGGCCTGAGCTCAAATCCAGCTTCAGACACTTACTAGTCGTGTGACCTTGGGCAAGCCACTTAACTTCAATTGCCTTACCTTCCCCTCTCCAAAGGAAAAAAAAAAAGAACACATAATGTTGTGTTAGTTCAAAGACCATGGATAAAACTGGTAAATGAATTGGTTTATCAGAATGTGGGTACCATGCAGCCAGCTGTTTCTACCACAATGTCCAGTTGGCATGATTGGGATCAATAAATTTTGACTTATCTGAGAGGTCTTTAGAAGGTTAGCTTTCCTCCTGCACTCTGCTCCCCCTATCAAGCATAGAATAATCCACTTTCCATCCAGGAGAAGCTGGCCTCCTCAGCAGGGCTGCAAAAAAGCAGCAGCATTTACCTCCCAGCCTTTTCTAGCCAGAGACATGACTGATGATGATTGGTTGGTAAATTGGTCAGATACTTCATGTATGCGATGCTAAGAATAGTGAATGTGAAAACAATTTCACAAGGTTTCACTTGCTACTTAATCTTATTGGATGTTACAACTTTTGCTTCAGGGCCTTTTGAACTCAGCACATAAATTTATGCAAAAACCACTACCTTCCTAGGTTGCTCTTCAGAGCTGATGTCTCCCCCAATTGGACATTGTCTTTGCCTGATTCCACCTGTCTGTGAGGGGTCACATCAGGGTCTTTCTGACCAGAGGAGCACTCAGGGAAATTAAGACTTCAGGTAACATTTTCTTCAACAGTGATAGAGAAAGAGATATAAAGGAAACTGGTGGACTTTCTGGCTCAGGAAAGCACATTCTACTCAGCAGTGGAAAGCACATTTTACTGATATTTACATGGGGATTTTTAAAGCTTTAGCTTTTCCTGCTCTCCCTAGAATAATAGAAGGCACATGGTATAATGGGAAGGGAAATGGGCAGGAGGCAGAAGATCTCTGTTTAAGTGCTGACCCTGGTACTGACAAGGCACAACACCATGATTGAGTTATTAAATTTCTTGATCCTTAGCTACATCACAGGGAAAATAGAAGTTCAAACACTTGCACTATCCATCAGGATCCTTTGACCTCTGACTGCAAGGGTCCGAAATTTTCCAGTGCATATATGTCTGAGAGGAGGAGAAAAATTTAATAAATGCCAACAGCATGATTTTGCATAATAAGGATTGCAAAATTCATTACATACATTAAGTCCTTTAAGTCTTACAACACCCCATTGAGAAAGGTGCCATGTAATACCATTCTACAGATGAAGACCTTGAGCTCCAGAAAAAAGAAGTGACTTTTTCAAGGTCACACATTATGTGCCTGTCTCAGAATCTGAACCCAAATGATCTGACTCCAATGTCAGCACTCCTCCATTATGGTATGCTCTCTCTCCAACAGGATTGGAAATTCCATGAATGGCACAATCAAGGCCACAATTCATCCAAAAAACATTTATTAAGGTCCTAGTCTTTGCCAGCGACTGTGTGAGGCCCTGGGAATAGATAAAAGGAAATAAATCAGGCTCTACTTTCAATGGGCTCATATTCTGTGAGGAGAATCAATATATAGTCACTGACCTTTATTGTGATTCATTTAGCATTAGGAAAACCTTTTCTTGTATGTTCTCTCCCTCAAATTTCAGCGAACTCAGAGCAAAGCCCAATACAGGAGCCATCAACAGAGACATCCATCATGGAGTCATGTCAAGAGACCCAGGGAATTCATCCCAAAGCCAGGCTCCCCAGAGTCCATGTTCAGACTCAGAGAGGTCTCCAATTCCGTCCTTTTCCCTCCCTCCTCCTTTCTCCTTCCAAAAGAGGCAGCTCCACAGAAGGACCAAGGTGGGCCAGGCTCCCAAAGCACAAACAGGAGGTTCTCTTTCTCCTTGCTTTTCTTTGTGACTTTTAGACATTCTCAGAGTGAGATGGATGTTGATATGCACATCCTGATCAATGCTTTCAGTGGGGATTTTCTGTCACTGAAGCTAATATTCATTCCCTGGCTTCACCTTCACATAATTCACACACATTGTGTGTGTGTGTGTGTGTGTGTATATGTGTATTTATATAGAAAACACAAAAATACAAGATAATTGTGCATGGCAGGGAACAAGAAGTTGATAATAGGGGAAGCTTCATACCAAAGGTGGCATGAGATAAATTTATAAGGTAATTGGGGATTCTGAGCAGGGATGCTGAGGAAAAAGCATGTTCTAAGCATGGAGGATGGCCAGTGCAAAGGTATAGAGACAGGAAATGCCATGACCTGTGAGATACCAGTCAGAAGGATATTTCAATGGCACCATTGAGTCGGTGAAGGGAAGATATATATTACTGGAAGGCCAGATGGTAGCCAGGCTGTGAAGGGTCTTAGATGTTTAAGATCTGAGTTTTGGCTTGACTTTAAAAGGAATTGGGAACCACTAGAGTTTATCAGGTAGGGGCATGACAAGATTAGACCTGTGCTTTAGGAAAATCACTTTGGCAGCTGTGTTGAGGATGGATAAAAGAGAGAAGAGACTGTTGGCAGGGAGACCAGTGAGGAGGCTATGACAATGGTCCAGATGAGAAGTAATTAGGGCTTGAAATGGGAGGGTTGGCTGTGTGAGTCGAGAGAAACAGATGGATGGGCACACTGTTGTGGCACTACAAATGCCAAGGCTTGGTTCTAACAGTCCAAGTTCCAGCCGAGTTTGCTTATCAGCTTCCATGGAGGGAATTTCTGAAAGTCTCCATCACAGATGAAATCACATCTGAACTATTTGCTCTTCTTCCACCAAGAAAAAATAAGAGTCACTAATATTAGCTCACCTTCCTAAGGTCTAGAAAGCCCGAGTCAGCAAAGAGAGAGGAGAACAGAAAACTTCATTTAAAAAAAAATACAAAGCAATAGGAAATGAACCCATGTTGCTTAGTTGGCTGTGTTTGCTCTGTGTAGCATGAGGCCTAAGTGCGATCTCCATCCATGATGTTTAGTCCATGCTCTATGATTCTCTCTGAAGTATCTTAAGGCCCAAGTCTAGAGACTCTCTCAGCTTTTCCATTCTTTTTTATGACTGTGCAACCCTGGGCAAGCATCTTTCACTCTCTGTGCCTCCATTACAAATGCCTTGCCGAATCTGCCACCAGGTACATGACTTTGGCATAGGGTTTTGGCATAATGTTTACATTTTGGGGGATGTATTTGTAGTCTCTCAGGGTGTTTTGTTTCTCCAACTTCAGTTACACTTGTCCAAGATTAGAGATACACGTAGTTTTTCCTATCTACCAAGCAGTGAACTGGGATGCTGGTAAAGATTCAGTAATGTTGAGCCAGGTTGCTGATAAAAATCTAGACCTGATAAAAAGGTCACTTTAGTAATCACTTACTGCAATCTTTTAAAAAATTCAGTCAGCCACTTTTTAAAGTGCTAAAGCTCAAAGAAAGTACAAGAGTCTGCTAAAATTCGACATCTCAGAATGTGGGTTAAGGGGGTGTCCAACACTCAGAGCTTTAGGAGGTCCCTGTTTCATTGTTTTGCTTTACATTCTCTGGATATATCTGGTTTTTGTTTGTTTTTTTTCCTCTCCTTGTTACCATGAGGATAAAGTCCCTATTCTTCAGACCGGCACATCAAGTCTATCCCAGTATCATTCCAGCTGACTCTTACAAACATGTTTCCTCTTTCTTGCCTTTGCCTGCTCTTCTGTTCCAGTCAAACTCTGCATCTTGTCCCTACTGACTTTGACATTCCAGGCTCTGCTTTTGTGCACAAGCTTTCCACTGAAGCTCTTCCTTCAGAGGTTATCTCATAGGCTCTTTCTTGTTCTTCTAGGTTTGTGCTCAGTGCTATGTCTTATAGAAAACATTTCCTCATGCTTCCCCTCTTAAACACACCCTGAATTTCCTTATGTGAACATACTAGTCAGTCCTGCAGAATGCCAGCTAATTGAGGGATGAACCTGTTTCTCAGTTTTCCTGTATAGTCCCAGCAACTAACAGATGGCAGATAGAGAACACTGAATATGTTTATTGAGTTCAATCCAGACTTCCCTACTGATTTCTTGGTGCCATTTCTTCCCTTTGGTCCTTGGCTTGGGGACACTAGCTCTTCATTCAAAGAGCTCTGATAGAGTGCCCACCATGGGCCAGCACGGTGCTAGGCTGCTGGCCTCCTTGGCAGACCAGAGACTCAGCTTGGTTTCATTGGACTTAGACTGGGGGAGATGGAGCTCCTTTTCCTCTTCTCCCAGAAAACACTGCAGCATGCTTCTTGTTGGCATTTTTAAAGCACTATTAAGCACTTCTGGATAATGTTGATGGTTATGATCACAAACGATGAAAGTTTTCCAAAGTTGTAATAATTAAGAAAAAAAAAGCCCTATACTCAGCTGGCCAGGAAGCCAGATTCTCTTCTTTCAATTTCTCTTGCTTAACTTGCCTGCTGTTTCCCATGTTTGTTCTGGGAAGGAGCCTCTCCTCTCCTTTATGTTTTGGATCCTGCCTCAAAGATTAGATGTCTGCTTGGTGGAAATGGCTCTTTAGGGAGACTGGCTTAGACCTTCCTGATAAGGGACTTACCCAGGCACACATCATAAATATCTCAGGTAGTGTTTGAACCCAGGGCTTCTGACTCCAAATCCATTGATCTCTTCACTGTACATTACTATTTCTCAGTGAATTTTCCCTGGAGTGAGAGTGGTTACTTGGCTCATCAAGGTCATCACACTTCCATTGCTAAGGTAGTTTCCCATCATTCCCAATCGCCACTCAGCTCATCACTAACCCAATAGTTGAATGTAAGTATGTCCCCTCTGACATGACAGATTTACTTCTAAAAAAAATTCAAGTTATTGAGTGATGGAATTTCGGAACTGAAAAAGTCCTGGATAGCTGCACTAAGCTGCTTTTGTTTTGTTTTGTCAGCTCATTGTTTACCCTTTGATCTTGGCTTTTTTGTTCATTTTTTAAAATTTATGTAAAGGAAATTATCCATCTTCTCTTCTGCTATCCTCTCTCTGCTGTGTGCTCATGAGCTATCCCTTAACTGTGTATCTGATAGGTCATTTCTTTGTTTCTGATATGACCTTTTATTACTAGGTCACATATCCCTTTGCAGATGATATTAACATCCCCATTAATATTCCTAGTCCTCTAGGCTACAACTGTCCCACAAGAGACCTGGCTTGGCCCTGCCTTTCTGCATCCCTCTGCTGACAGTATATTTCTGCTTTCTTCTTTGCCCAGTGGCCCTCAAACTGCCTGGGGCTCTCATCTCACAGAAGAAAGCCTAGGATAAATGAGGTCCATGTCCAGAATCCAGGCCTTTTTACCACATGCCTCCCCCTAGCCCCATGCTTGGAATTTTCTCCTTCCTCACAGCCACCGCCTGGTTTCCTTTAAATCTCAGATGAAATCCTACCTTCTACAAAAAGCCTTTTACAATCTCTCCTAATTCTAGCTCTTTTCCTCTGATGCTAATGACCAGCTTATCTTTTCAGTCACACATTCATTCAATAAACATTTCTTCAATACGTACTCTGGTGGCATACACTGTGCCAAGCATGGTGGTACAAAAAAACCAGGAAAGATAGTCCCTCCCCTCAAGAAGCTTACAGTCTAATGGGAAAGACTGCATGCAAGCAAACAAATGTGTACAAAACAAGATCTATACAGGACAAATAGGAAATAATTAACAGAAAGAAACCAGGGGAAGTAACAAGGCTTAGGGAAGTTTTGATTCACCATGTCCAGAGAAAGAACTACAGAGTCTGAATGCAGACTGAAGCAAATTACTTGCTCTCTCTTTTCTGTTTTGTTTTGTTTCTTCTTTCTCATTCACCCCATTGGTTAGAATCTTCTTTACAACTTAACTAATGTTTAATATGAAGGTATTTGTAGAGTCTATTTCAGATTGCATCTCACCAAGGGGGAAAGGGGGGAGGAGAGGGAAGGGGAGAAAATTTGGAACTCAAGGGATTGTGGAACTGAATGTTGTAAACTAAAAGTAAATAAATCAATTTTTAAAAAACAAGAAAAGAAAAAGTGCCATTTAGTTTGGAGGTCAAGGAAGCCAAACAAAAAACCAGTTAGAACAGAAGCTGGACAACATTCCAGAACTGGGGGAGGGACAGAAAACAAGAGCAGAGTTTTGACGTGGAAGGTCAGGATTCCAGGGTCACTGGCTTGAAGAGACCATTGGGGGAAGAAGTAAGAAAACTGGAAATGTTGCAGAGGGCTGGGTTATGGGGTGCTCTGAATGCCAAACTTTTCTGTATGTAATTGTTCACATGTTATCTCCCTAATTCAACTGTGAGTTACTCAAGAGTAGAGACTGGGCTGTTTGGGTTTTGCCTTTCTTTGTATCGCCAGCACTTAGTTCAGTTCTTAGCACATAGTAGGCATTTAATAAATGTTTATTGCCACACCAAACAAAGTATCAAAATATATTTTTAGAGTTAGAAAAATAGCAAAATTCATCTGAAAGAACAAAAGCTCAAGGATATCAAGGGAATCAAGAAAAAAATGCAAAAGAAGGTGATCTCACCCTACCAGATTTCAGACTGTATCATAAAGTCATAACTACATCAAAAAAGGCTGGTACTTGCCAAGAAATCAAGTGGTGGGTCACTGGGATAGATTAGTCATATGTTACATGATAGGAAATGGCCATTGATTGCTGTCCTTCATTCTCCAGGAAGACCAAAATGACATCACTAGGTCAGAGTCAAGTTCCAAGAGTAGTCGATGTGATCAATACAAGCTAGGAATGCTCCACCACAGGTTGGACACGAGTAGCCCATGTGAACATCTGAGTGGCTTCTCTAAATTTGTGCATCTTCAGTCTATTTTGAGCTACTTCAGTTTTACTTTGCTCATGGAGTATGTTGTTGTTCTTGTTGTTGTTGGTTTGTCGTTCATTCTTGACCATGGAATCAGGGAAATGATAACATGACTTGCCATTGACTTTGATTTTAGTGAAGGAGGGCTGTGCAAGGTCACCAGCCTCACTTTCTCCCCCAGAACCATCTGGTGCACTTCTTGGGCCCTCCTGGCTTACAGTGAATGTCAATGGTAACTGTGTCTCTTTGGAACAGTATCCCTGAGGGTCTTCTCCTCACACCTTTTTTTTTCTTCTTTTTTTTCTAATTAAAGGGGTCATCCCGTGACTTACTTCTTAAAGAGGCCTATTCAGTGAATGGGCATTACCTCATAGAGTGTAATAGCTTCTTTGATGAGGGCATGCCATGCTGGGTGCTCCTGTATCAGTGTCTCCCGTGTCCCACAATCTATTCTCAAGTACTTTAGAAAGATCTTGAGAGTGCCCTTTTCTCACTTTTTCTGATGATAGTAAATGACCATAGTAATCTAGTATATGATAAAACCAAAGGTCAAACTTTTGGAGTAAAAACTCATTGTTTGACAAAATCTCTGGGAAAACTGGAAAATGGTAGGGTGGAAAATACATATAGACCAACATCTCACAGTGCATACCAAAATAAGGTCAAAATGGGTAAATGATTTGTATATAAAGGGTTATACCATAAGAAAATTAAGAGAGCATGGAAGAGTTAATTTGTCAGATTTATGGATAAGGGAAGAATTTAGGACCAAAAAAGAAATACAAAGACTTGTGAAATAGATAATTTTGATTTATATAAAATTCAAAAGTTTTTGTACAAACAAAACTAATGCAACCAAAATTATAAAAAAATTAACAAAAATGGGGGATTTTTTTTTTGCAACAAATATCTCTGATAAAGGCCTCATTTCTCAAATATATAGAGAACTGAAAAAAGTTATAAATAAATACTGGTCATTCCTCAATTGATAAAAAATTAAAGGATATGAACTGGTGGTTTTCAGACAAAGAAATCAAAGATATCTGTAATTATAAAAAAAATGTTCTGAATCACTCTTTCTTAGAAAGATGCAAATTAAAGCAACTCTGAAGTATGCTCTCACACCTCTCAGGTTAACTAATATAACAAAAAAAAAGGAAAACATTAGATGCTGCAGGGGATGTCAGAAAACTGTGACAGTAATGTACTGTTGGTGGAGTTGTGAACTGATCCAATCATTCCAGAGAGCAATTTGGAACTATACCCAAAGAGAAAGGAAACCACACATACCCTTTGACCCAGCAATATCACCACCAGGTCTAATCACAAAGACATCCAAAAAAAAGGAAATGGACCTTTTGTACAAAAATATTTATATCAGCTCTTTTTGTGGTGGTTATGAATTGGAAGTCAAAGGGATGCTGGTTTATGGCTAAACCAGCTGTGGTCCATGATTGTACTGAAATATTATTATGCTGTAAGAAATGGCAAACAGGACAATCTCAGAAAAACCTGAAAAAACTTATATGCACCAATGCGTAGTGAAGTGAACAGAACCAGGAGAACATTGCCCACAGTAAAAACAATAGTGTTTGATGAAGAACTGTGAGTGACTTAGATACTCTCCGCAATACAGTGATCCAAGGCAATCCCAAAGGACTCATGATAAAGCATATTATCTGCCTCCAGAGAAAGAAGTGATCTTGTCTGAATATAGACGGAATCAGGCTATTTACCTTCCCTTTCTTTCATTTTTTTCTTTTATTCAAATCTTCTTGTACAAAATGATGAATATCCAAATGTTTTATATGATTGCACATATATGATCTACATATGATTGCTTAGCATCTCAGGGAGGTGGGGAGAGACGGATGGGGATAGAGTTTGGAACTCAAAACTTTGCATAAAATGGAATAAAAATAAATACAATTTTAAAAGACTAAATGTTCATTGACTGACTGAATTTCTACTAAGATGAGAGCCAATAGTCACTAGCTTGATCTCATGGTGATGACTACCGTGACTTCAGGAATTGTGAGAGATTGTCTTCTCCTGGAAAGAGTTATAGTCTCTTGTTAATGGTGACGGGACCAAAGCAATGAAATCATTGACTCGTTGTTGTATTGCTGCTTGGCACAATGGAGCAGCCCTCTGAAGAGACATAGAAGCCTCAATCTTGCCTTTCACTTTTACTACCTGAATGACCTTGGGAAAGTCAATTACCCTCCCCAGGCTTCAATTCTTCATGTATAAAATAGGATGTTGGTCTAATTGGTCCCTGAGGACCTTTAAGGCCTGGTGATTCTATGACTCTAAATACTGACCTACCTTTCCAAGTGCCTAGGCTGTACTATATCATGGGTGCCTACATACAGGGACTATTGGGTGAAACTGTCAGATTTCCAGATGGTGTGAAGCACTCTGGGGGCCTTGAATTTCATCATCTAACTTCCAGTTTTGAACTTTTCACAGCATCTTCGTTTCCAGTTATAAGCACAATGAGGTGGAGAACATGGCAGGATTATAAGTGAGCTACATTGTGACTAGATTAGGCCAGAGGCTTGTTCCCCCACCCTCCCTCTTTCTAGGCTTTCCAAGGAACAAAGAACATTTTTATTTTATTTGTTTCTTGCTGTGAATTCTTTTTTTTTGCTTTTGTATGCAGATGTCAGAAGGCTGCCACATTGCCTCCAGATGTGCCCATATCTCAAGGGTAAGGGAAGGGAGGCCTATACAGAATGCTCTGAATGTGGCATTCCGAGTCTCAATTGAATAACTATGCGTCTCCATTCCTGTTGAGGGCAGAGTATTTTTAACAAATGAGAGTTTCCCAGAGCCTCCCTTTGTGTTGATCTCTAGGCATGTGCACAAACTATTGGTGTAAAAGTAATTGGTTTGGTTGGGGGTGAACAAAGCAATCTTGCTCCCTTCAACTCTAAACCAATTGCTAAAAATAAAAGCCCTTTGTTTTCAGACACAGGACAACCTTTTCATACCTTTTTTTTAAAATTTAGCTAAGCACTTTTACAGACATCTTGATTCATTTTCACATTATGTTTCAGATAAGAGAAAACCTGCAACATTAAAAATGAAATTCAGTTGAATTCGACTCAATAAACATTTATTAAGTGCCATCGGTGGGCTAGATGTGAGGATTGCAGAGGCCAAAATGAGATCTTTCCTGACCTGGAGGAACATACATGCACACAAACAAACAAGGACGAGTTATATATAAAGGCATTCCAAGAGGGAGGAGTGTCTGAGAACCTGACACCAGGAAAGGGCTCTGTGGAGAAGGGGGTGGCCAAGCTTTGTAACTAGGAATAAGGGTGGGGAACAAGTGGGCAAGGTGCTGAGTGTAGATCTCACTAGGGCTACAGAGGGTGCAGGGCAGAGCAGCAGGAGAACTCACTTTGGGTCCATTTTCAAGGAATTTTAAAGTCATGAAACAGAGAGCAGGGCTCTTAATTGGTTTCTGCCTTAGTTTCCTCATCAGTAAAATTGGGAAAATAACGCCTTCATTCTTTCAGGGTTGTAGTGAGGGTAAAATGAAATACTCTTTCTAAAATACTTTACAAACCAGAAAGCCCTATATAGATGAGTGATTTTTATACAGATAAAATGGTTAAAAACATTTATAAAGTGATCTAGGTTCTAGCTAAGATGACAAGAATGTAGATGGGAGAAGGAATTGTAAATATGGGGTCTGCTTTTGAATATTATAAAGGCCTCTTTGTTCCCTACCTATGTGTTCATTGATATGCCCTCAAATTGAGCAGAGATGACTCTATGAAAGCTTCATACATACAAATATAGGTACATATGTGGGCATTTTTCTGGGCATATATGTTTTTAATCATCAACCTTCTCTTATTTGTTTTTTTATTAATAATGTTTGAGATTTTTTCCCCCTTGCCTTTGGTATCTTCTCTTTTGGAAACCTTGTGTATCTATCACTCAGTGCCTCCATAATTGCCCAGCACCAATCACCTCTTTATGCTTCCTATTCTAATCTGGCTGCTTTCCTTCTCTCCATTTTCTTTAATTCCATTTCTCTCTCCTTTATTGGACCATCCAAGAGGGTAAGATGGTGGTTCCATTGCCCTTGATTTACAAAACCTTTGTAATCATTTTTGCAACTATTTTCTATCTTCTGCTCATCATTTTCTTTGAAATTTCGTTCTTGAATGACATCAGGATGACTTTGCTTAATTGCATATCTTGTCATGCTTTCTTTGAATTGCTGTTACCCTCTGCTGCTTTTCTTTTTTATGTTACTAATGAGAATTAGTAATACTTTATACTTTCTTTAGTAATTAGTAGTTTAGTAAGTAGTAGTAAATAGTAATACTTTATACTTTCTATAGTAATACATAATACTTTCTTGTAAGGTTTAAAGGAGATTTGCTTGTAACTTGGTGCTGTCTTGAGCAACCACCTCCCTCCTTTTGGCATGGAACTCAAATAGTTGCTGATGAAGTCATTTTCTGGTTTCTTGTTTCTTAATTAACAGTGTTTCAACTTCTAGGTTAAATCATTATATTCAGTATAAGTATCATATCTGCGGACCATTTCCCATTTATTTTCAAATACTTTTTTATGTAGTTCAGGAGTAAGGGTTGTTGTTGTTGTTGGTTTTTTGTTTTTTTTTTTTTCAGCTCTGTATAGTATGTTTTTCTCAACATTTTTCTTTTCTTCATTTTTTTCCCTTTATTTGCTAATTCCTATTTTATATCTGAACCACTGGTCTGACTATCTGCAGATAATGGACTTGGGGTGAATTCCCCATCAAAAATGTTTTTGTTTTTTTCCCGTAGCTATTAAAATATAAGCTCTTGCATTGTTTGTGTCATTTTGTTCTCATCCTGTTCAGTTTTTACCAATTCTTTTCTTGAAGGAAGTATTGATGATAGAGAGGTGTGAGGTGCCCCGGTGATCTTCACACCTTGCATATGCCTTGATTTTCCTTCCTGAGTCATGATTGCCTCTATTCCTCTCTTTTTCCACCATCACACTGACATCACTGACAGCCTGCCAGTGTCTGTGGATTTGATGCAGCACATATTAGGGAATTGTTCATAGAAGTTCTCTAGCATATAATGATATACTTGGAGAATTCCAGAGAATCAGGTAAAAAACTTCTTGAGACAATAAATAAATTTAGCAAAGTTGCAGGATATAAAATAAACCCACATAAATCCTCAGCATTCCTATATATTTCCAATGTAGTCCAACAGTAAGAGATGGTAAGAGAAACCCCACTTAAAGTTACTGTAGACAATATAAAATATTTGAGAATCTACCTGCCATAACAAACCCCAGTACCTTTATGAACACAACTACAAAACACTTTTCACACAAATAAAGTCAGATCTAACTAAATGGAAAAATACCAATTGTTCATGGCTGGGTCGAGCTAATATAATAAAAATGACAATTTTACCTAAATTAAGTAATGTATTTAGTGCTATACCAATCAATCTACCCAAAAATTACTTTATAGAAGTAGAAAAAATAGTAACAAAATTGATTTGGAAGAACAAAAAGTCCAGAATATCAAGGCAATTAATGAAAAGAAATGCTAGGGGAGGTGGCCTAGCCTTACCAGATTTTACTCTGTATTTTAAAGCAGCAGTCATCAAAACTGCTTGGTACTGGCTAAGGGATAGAGTAGTGGATCAATGGAATAGATTGGGTACAAAAAACTCAGTAGTCAACAATTATAGTAATATACTGTTTGATAAACCCAAAGACCCCAGTTTCTGGGATAAGAACT
>CM053591.1:198913722-198986707 GCA_028646515.1 Pseudochirops corinnae | reverse complement strand
GGGGGAAAGAAGGGGAGAAAATATGTAACTCAAAATCTTGTGGAAATGAATGATGGAAACTAAAATAAAATTTTAAAAAAATTAATTAGTACTAAGGTGTAAATGACTGATATTTCTAAAGCTCAGAGTTGTATTTGTCTCAAAACAGAGGGAACTTACTGGGATAAATGACTCTGTTTTTGGTGCAAGTTCAACAGGTAGAGCAGAGAGACTCTTCCTGGAAGGAACCTTCCGTCCAGAATCAAAAGTCCTTGGACCCAGTCCCAGTCTGGCTTTTAAGTAGCTCTGTCTAATTTCCTTGTCTGGGGCCTCCCATCTGCATCACTTGGAACTTGAGGACTCCGGACTGAATGTTCTCAAAACAATCTGCAGACAATGAGTAGGGGCTGTTTGTGTATGGAAAAGCTTCATTATCACCTCCCAAGGTCTATCCATAGGCACTTCCCTTCTCTATATATGATGTTGTCATCAAATGTAGTCACCTCACAGCCAGAATTTCACCAGTTAAGACACACACTCTTCATTGGCTTTTCAGATACCAGTTTTGTCTGTCCCTACCCCTTACTTCAAGTAAAACTCTTACAAGACTCATCTCCATAAAGGATTATTTCATTGTCAGCAACATTAGGGTTAGGCTAGAATCCAGGACCCTGCATATGTAATAGAGGGGATAGCTTTCTGGCTTAGGATTCTGGCAATGGGGCTGGTTAGAGTCTTGGACTAATGCTTCTCCTAAGATTCCTTCTAAATAGAATAAACCACCCTACTGGACTCCTCTTGTCATCAGTTCCTTGACAGGATGAACTCTTGAAGTCTTCTCTAGCCCTTAGCATCTACTACATGTGATCTGTATTTGCAAAGGACACTCCCACCAGTTTGGGCATTCACAAGTCTGGTTTTGTCTTCCTCTATATTCCTTTAAGGGGGCTCTGCCTGAAGGCAGAGATAGGTGAGCATTGGATCACAAGTGTTTCAGAATACCAACGTTTTTAGGGGACTGGGGAGTGATCCTTCTCCTCTTGCCCCCCCCAACCTCATCAGCCATTGTAAAAGGACCTTTCCTAATGGTCCTCTGGATATACAAGCTGTATCAGCCTCATGAGGCTCTCTGGAGAACAGGTTTTGTGATGTATAAAAAGTTTAAGAGATGTAATTTCTGGGTGATCATTTTATTAATTATGACTGACAAATAATTAATAAAAGATGACCATTTGGCTATCTCTCATAAACCAAAGATGGATCAGGATGCTATCTGGATACTTATAAGCTCTTGGAAGAATGGGTGCTCCCAACAGGTGGCAATCAACTGTGATTGGTTAACAATTAGTGAGAATGAATATTAAAATAAGAGGTGAACCTATTCTAATGACGAATTGGGGGATATGACTTTGATCACTCAGTCTTGGACCAAGAGACTTATCTCTACCCAGACCACCCCACCTAGGGCAATCTAGACAGAGGGGGTCTATGTCCACTTAGACCTGTCCAACCAGAACACAACGGGCCAGTATTCACCTAGACTAAAATCTCTTTACCTTGTGATCAGATCTAAACTTTCCCAGTTGGGTCTTGCCCAAGATTTCACCTCATCATCAGCCCTGTCCTACAAAGCCTGGCTGAATAACTTACTAGGTCTGATTTCTGAATGAGGAAATAGAGAACAGAAAAAACAGTAGTCCTGATTCAGTCATTGGTTGTTAACATAAGAGAAATAATCATTAGTGCCAGTGACTCCTTCCAGGTTGTTGCAACTTTAGCGAGGCCCCTCCTGTCCCACTGTCCCCTTTCGACTCCAGGACTCAGCCCTTAATCACATTTGCTGCAGGTTTAGATGACTCTCCTCTGAGGATGGTTCTGGCTACAGGCCTTCTTGACCTCTCCACCTTTCAGAGGCATCAGAGCCGCACTTCAGTTGCACATCTTAGCCACGCAATAGGCACTTAATTGGAACCTCATGACCACCTTGACCATATTCCCCCTCCGGCCTTTGCTTCCTCATTTGTTAAGGCGAGGGGTTGGCCTAAATAGTATCTGAGGGCTTCTCCAGCTCTAAAACTGCGTACGACCTTCCAACCCTAGGCAGGTAGCTACTTGGGCATTATTATTTTCGACAATTTGCAGAGGATTAACAGAGACTCAGAAAGTGAAATGATTACACGTAACTTGGACTTATCAATAGAACCAGAAAAGAAAGAATTCTGGGATTTTTTGAGGACAAACTAATGAAGCCTCATTATCCAGTCATAGGAAGATGCTGAACAACACAGACAATAAAGCCCCAGGAGGCTGCCTCTCCCCGTTGCACTTGTGCTAGAAGTGGATGGAAGAGAACCCTCCTTACATCAGTGGGCAGGAAGCAATGAGGAAAACAGCAGCTTTCCTGCATTATACATTCTCTCTCTTTTTTTTTTTTTTTCTGTGCTGGAGTAAGACATGCAAAGTCCAGAAGAGCCAGGGACGGGTTTAAAATATTCATGGCAGCGTGGGAGGTTGCCCAGAATAAACCACTTCAGGGAGAGCCATTCCAACTGGGCTGTTCACAAGGTGCCCTGTACAACCATATATCTGCAGCTCTTGAAGAGAGGAAACCTCTGCATTCCTCTGCCTCAGATGTGGGACTACATAAGAGCATATGGAAAGGGAGTGAAATTCTGTGTCACCCATTTCCCAGGCCTGTCTGATCTCCCATTGGCTTCAGAGAAGGAAGTCTACTGTCTTATTCCACAAGGCTCCTTCTACTCAGCTTCAGTCCTTATCTTTTCATGGGCCTGGGTATCACCAGCAGCTCTTTCAAATGACCAGAGCCCCAGTATATCTTTGGGGCCAAAAAGAAAGCAAACTCTTCTAAAACACTGTTTCTATAATAGGTTTTCCATCTCAAAGAAATTGTATCTGAAGGCAGAAGCTTTGAGCCAGAATCCCATTCTTCCAGGTTTGTGCAGCAAATCTAGTGGTACTGAAGAGGTTTCCCAAAAAGGGTTAGGGTTGCCTGAGACCCCAAAATACCAACACTAAAGTCTTCTCAAGCCAAAGAAAAGTAAAGTTTATTAAAAGTTCACCTGTATTGGACACAGAGCAAGTTTTTACTAAGCTATTCTATGGCACTCTCACACACATGGAGGGAAGATGGGGTCTTATATACAGAGGAATCTAGGAGTGGTCTAGAGAAGGAGTTTGGGGAGGGTCTTCAGGAGGAGTTAATGAGGTCAATGAAAGGGTGGATTATTATTTTGATAGGCTCAAGGGTGGGAAGCAGATGGACAATGGAGGGCCAGGCTAGTAACTGAGGTTTGGGCCCAGCCACAATGAAAAACTTAAGGCCTCTGCAAATGCCTCATCAAGTGGGAAGATTCAATCGGACTTCAAGGGGTTTCCCAGAGCCTGCACCTCATCAGTACCAGCAACAGCTGCCATATCTCTAGCCTTTTGCAGTGTGTGATGTACTTTACACACGTGTAACATTTGGGATGCACTTTCCCTGGAGCTTCGTGACAACCTTGGCCATATTACCTCTTGGTTTCCTCATTTATAAGGTGAAGGATTAGAATAGGGGTTATGGAAGGGCTTATCCAGCTCTAAGCCCGTGTATGATCTAGGAACCTTAGGGAGGGAGTTTCATAGATATTAACATTTCTCCCAACCTGCAGATGATTAACACATACAGAAGGAAAATGGTTACACATAACTCAGACAGTACCAGAAAGCAAGATTGGATGCCAAGACTTCCTGATTCTAGGTCAGCATTCCTATCCCCTGGGCCACACAACTTCATTGTAGCCAGTCTTCCAGGTATTCAGCAGGATGGGTTGTTCTGAACCAGGTATGCCTTGCTTAAAGAAAACCAGAAATACAATAGACTTCAGAAAGGATTGAATTCAGAGGCTGCTGGTTCATGGATGAAGAGTTGGAAAGGACCCTCATAACTGCTCCATCTTCCCCCCTGGCATTCTGCAGCCACTTTTCAGCCTTCTCTTCCAACAGGCTCTCAGACCAAGCCAAGCCTGCTTCACGGCCACCTCCCCACCTCTGTCCGCTGTCCCTGTTAGTCACTCTAACCCTTCTGGCTTTAGGTGTGGTCTTCTCCCATTGCAATGTAAGCTCCATTAGAGGAGAGGAAAGGTCCTTTCTCTTTGCCTTTGTAATTTGTGTCTTCAGCACTCACCATAGTCCCTGGCACCAAGTTAGCACTTAATAACCTACCTCTCTCCCTCTCTCCTTCTCTCCCTCTCCCCCCTCTCTCCTTCTCTCTCTCCTCTATCCCTCCATTCCTCTCTCTCTCCCTCTTCCTCTCCTCCTCCTCTGTCTCTCTCTGTCTCTCTCTCCCTCTCCTCCTTCTCTTTCTCTGTCTGTCTTTCTGTCTCTCCCTCTCCCTCTCCTCCTCCTTTGTCTGTCTCTCTTTCTCTCTCTCTCCCTCTCTCTCTCTGTTACTCCTCTCTCTCTCCTCCCCCCCTCTCCCCCCCCTCTCTCTCTCTGTTTCTCCTCTCTCTCTCTCTCCTTTCCCCCCCTCCCTCTGCTCCTCCTCCTTCTCTGTCTGTCTATCCCTCTCCCTCTCCTCCTCCTCCTTCTCTGTCTTTCTGTCTCTCCCTCTCCCTCTCTCCCTCCTTCTCTTTCTTCTCTGTGTGTTTCTCTCTCTCTGCCTCTCTTTGTGTGTGTCTATCTCTGTGTGTGTGTGTGTGTGTGTTTGTGTGTATGTGTGATCGCTTTTCCTCTGTCTCTGTGTCTCTCTCCATCTCTGTCACTCATCAATATATTGTACATGTCTTCCTAGGCAGCGGGACCCATTCCCAATGGATTTTTTGAGTTGATATCGTCTGTGCCTCATGGGCTGGGTCATGGGCTGGGTTGCATAGTCATTTCTTTAGCTTCCTCACTATGTCATGAAGGCTGAGACCACAAGTATAAGGAGAAATCAGAGATACATCAAACTCTCTTTGGGACAAATGTATTCTCACATTTCAGGTTTCCCTGTTCATCTGAAGATCCCAGGCACTTTTTCTGTACCTTTCTTATGGAATGCCAGGGGCTATACTTGAGATTCTGCTTAGACAGCATGAGACTTATCTTCCTAATTTGACTTTAAGCTGCTTAAGGAGAGGAACTCTGATGATCACTTTGGGTCTGCCCCAGCACGACAAAAGGGGCAGACATAGTAGGCACCAGAGTAATTCTTGTTGAATGTGTGGAATTAACAAAGCTTATGCTTTTATAAAATGATGATGTAAATCAATTGGGAAATGGGATTTTATTTACATATTTCTTTTATTTACAATTTTTCAGGAACATGTGCATGAAAAATCTATATTATTGTTTAACAAATATAGGTGCAAATTTAGGGGTAATATATGGACATTGTGTTGAAATTAGAATTAGGATGACTTAGTTTCAGATCCTGCCAGAGAGATTAAATGGGACAAGTTGATTACGCTCTTCTTGACTCAAGAAACTATTTAAAATAAAAAGGTAGAGTAGAAATTGAAATAACTCAGGCCTTGGAGTCAGGATTCCTGGGTTCAAAATGTATGCTTACAACCTGCATGACCTTAGGTAAGTCAATATTCTTGGGTTTTCTATCTGTAAAATAAGTGACTTGGAAAAATGACCTCTGAGGTCCTTCCAACTATAGATAAATGATTCTAAGATTTCATGGTGCCTCAGTTTCCTAGTCTGTAAAATGATGGACCTGGAATATGTGACTTCTGAGATCCCTTCCTGTACCATATTAATAATACACTGACCTATTAGATCCTAGAAAGTTTAGATCTGCTTTGGAGGAAGGCAGTTACCCTGCTGGGAGTTATTATTTCTGCTAAACTGTATTTCTGTGTGTTTTCATAATATCATGACTACATCACTGGCGTGACTACAGTACTCGTTAAAATAGACATGTAAAGAAATCTCTAATACCAGTTTACCTCACAGAATACTAAAAATAACTTTGAAAGTATTTTCCCATTCACTCTCTTGTCTGAATGTGACAATAGCCTAGGCACAGACTAGCATCCCAATTTCAGACAAACATCCGAGGCTCATTGAACATAAGCAGTAAGCATAAACTCACACGATCAAAAGTGATGGAGCTTAACTTTGAGCTTAGGTTCCTGGATTTCTGAGCCAGAAGCATGTGTGTGTGCGTGTGTTGGTGTGAATGTGTGTTTGTGTGCATGTGTGTACACATTTGTGCATGTGTGAATGTGTATGTGCACATGTGTGTTTGTGTGCACACAGGTATGTTTGTGTATGTGCGCATGTGTGTGTGTGCGCACATGTGCGTATGACCTCTAAACAAAGAGATGAAGCTGCATTGGCCTAAATGGGATTGGATTGTGATTCTTCTACTTGCTGCCTGTGTTGCACTGAATAAGTCCCTTCATCAGTCTAGGATTCAGCTTCCTCTTCCATAAAATAGATTTATTGAGTCATGGATGTGGAGCTAGAAGAAATCTTAGAGTCCATTAGCCAACATTACCATTTCATTTTATTTTAAAACATTGAATAGCAAGAATTTAAGCCACAGGGTGGCTAGGTGGTACAGTGAAGAGAGCACCAGACCTGGAGTCATTAGGGCCTAAGTTCAAATACAGCCCCAGACACTTAACACAAAAAGTAGCCATGTGACCTTGGGCAACTCACTTAACCCTAATTGCCCTACTTTCTCCCCTGCAAAAAGCAAAAAAAATAAAAATAAAAAGAAGAACATAAGCCACTTCACATCATATACCTAGATAACAATAAATGGGATTGTGATTTTAAAAAAAAGAAAATTAGGGGAGGGAGCATGTTTGACCTATCAGATCTAGGGTAAAGGGAGGAGAGTGTGACCACCAAAGAGAGAGAGAAAGGATCACAGGAAGTCAAAGAGATCCTTTTGATTATGTTAAATTAAAAAGAATTTAAACAAACAAAACCAGCACAACCAAAATTAGATTAAAACAGGAAACCGTTAGGGACACAAGGAAGGTGATTTATAGCAAGTTTTGCTAATAAAAATTTCATTTCTCAATATATAGGGAACTAAGCCAAATTTACTTAAAAAGAAATAACAGTCATTCCTCAGTTGATCGAAGGATATGAGCAGGCACTTTTCAGAAGAGGAAACGAAAACTATCAATAGTTACATGAAAAAATGCCCATAATCACTACTGATTAGAGAATGCAAATTAAAATAACTCTGGTGTAACACTTCACCCCTATAAGATTACTAACATAACAGAAAAGTGACAAATGCTGGAGAAGATGTGGAAAAATTGGGATGCCAATACACTGTTGTTGGTGGAGTTGTGAACTGGTCCAACATTATGAAGAACAATTTGGTACTATACTCAAAGGGTATAAAACTGTACATTGGCTACATTGATGTATGATCCAAGACAATCCGAAAGCACTGATAATGAAAAATATTCTACACCTTCAGAGAGAGAATGATGAAGTGTGAATGCATATTGAGGATCACTTTAATTTCATTTTATTTAGACTTCTTTCCCTTTATTGTTTTTTTTTTAAACATGGGTAATATAGAAATCTGCTTTGCATAAACTCACACATAGAACTGATACATTGCTTGCCTTCTCAATGGGTGAGAGAGAGGTGGTAGAGAAGGAAAGAAATGGAAACTTAATTTTTCCAATGAGTGCTATAAACAAATAAATGGTTGAATGAATGAAGGAATAAAATAAAAATAAATGCAAAGGATACCCCTCAAAATCAGAAAGCCAGAATATTTCTGCATTAAAAGTAGAAGACAAAGTAGGAATGTGTGGGAAAAGGTGGCTTCCTATTGCATAGGGCTTACTTTATTTAAATTAGCTAATGAATTCCACATGCTACTTTCAAAGATGCTCATTTCTGTTTCCTACTGAATTTCCTTCTGTTCTCTCCTGTGCATTAATTGCCTTCTTCCGTCTTTTCTTAATTTTGTTACTGGTGACACAATCGCTCTCCTCGCCTCCCTTGGAAATGCCATTCCCTCCAAACATTCTAAAGACAGGACAAATGCAGTGACTATAACAAATGTGCATACTCAAACACAGGAAATGCACACGTTTGCCTTACCCCTCCCCCCCCAAGTAGTAGGTATCCTCTGGAATTCTGGGTGTGTCCCCCTTCTCCCTGGGGGTGGCTGGCTTCCTTCTCCATCACTTTTCTGCAGTCTTCAATGGCCATTGCATTGACCAGTCAAGCAGTAAATATTTCCTAAGTGCCTGCAATGCTCCAATCCCTGTGCTGAGTTCTGAAGGTGAGCACAGGGAGATCACATTCGAATCAGATGGGGATGGGGGGGCTGGCCCAATTCTTTGAACAATGGCATTACTGAATAAATTATTCCCCTGGATCTGTTCACTTCATTTTGTATCCGTTCACAGAAATCTTTTAAGGTTTGTTTGAAATCACTTTTTTTTCATCCTTTTCTTAGAGCATGGTAGCATTGTGCTTCATTATGTTCACATTCCCTAATTTGCTTAATCATTCCCCAACTGCTGACTTTTTTCCTTAGTTTGCAGTTCTTCTCACAACAATTCTGTCATAAGTATTTTTGTACATACAGTTCTTTTTCTATATTTTTTGTTTCTTTTGTGGTATTAATCGAGATGCAATTTTGCTATATATGTTCATCCCACAACCCCCACTCCCTCGGGTAATCTGGGTTAATTTGCTTGACCAAGGTCACAGAGCTAGAAAGTATCAAGTGTCAGAAGCTGAATTTGAACTCACGTTAGTCCTCCTGACTCCAGGGCCAGTGGTCTATCCACTACACCACCTAGTTACCCCTTATATATGCACATTTTAATGACTTTTGGGTCATGGGTCCAAATTGTTATCCAAAAATGCTGGAACCATTCACAGCTCCACCAGCAATACACAAGTATGCCTGTTTTGCACAGTTGACCTGAAACATTCAGAATTTTTCCTTTATCGAACATATCTTTGCCAACCTAATGGATGGGAGGGAGAACTTGAGAGTTGTTTTAATTTACATTTTTCTAAACATTACTGATTTGAAACAACAAAGTCCTTGAATCACCTTCTTTGAGAATTGCCTCTTTACATCTTAGGCTAGTTAGCTAATGAAGAATACCTGCAATTTTTATAGATTTGAATCCATTCCTTAGCAATTCCTTTATTTTACAGATGAGGAAACCCAAGTTAGAGTCACACAAGTAGTAAGGAGAATAACCATGATTCAAGCCGAAGTCTTCTCATGAAAGATGGTGTGTTTTTTCATTCTTTCTGCATCTTATTGACTTCACTCCACAGAAATCATGGGACCATATATTTAGAAACGGAAGAGAAGATTTTGGTCATCAGATCTAAGCCCTCATCTTAACCCAGAAGAAAGGAGGCCCAAAGACATTAAGTGTATCCCCCAAGGTCATGGAGATGCTAAGTGTCAGAGTAGGGATTTGAACTCAGGTCCTCTATAGCCAGATCCATCATTTTTATTTTTTCCACTGCCTTCATAATCTCTTCTGTTAGGGAGAAAAGTGCTATGTAATGCAAAAAAGCACTGTGGAATTATGGATAATTTTTGTTCTTACTGTTATAATGCATAATAACAAGCTCAGAATTTTTCCTAGAACCTTTCTAGTTCCTTTCAAGTCACCTTTTCCTCAGCCTAAAGGAATCAACATTTCTAAAGATTCAGGAATAATAGATATTTTTAAGTGCCTGACATGTATGAAGTACTCTGTCTAGTCAGTCAACCTTGATTCCTTTAATAAAACTAATCCACAAGACCATGATCCACAAGACAATGAAAGTGGGCTTGACCAAAGGTACCTTTTTAAATGGAAAGGAAGCTAAGTATTTTCAGTCAATCAAACAAGTCCTTATTGAGCAAAAAATGCTCCAGCAAAGGAGATCCAAAAGATGCGATTGGCTAGGTAGGAGGTGAAATGGGAAGGAAAGTTATCGCCAAAAGGCAGACGGTTTGGATTCATTTCTATGGGATGTGAGAAAGGGAATCAAGCAGGGAGGACTAAAAAAAACAAAACACATTGCCTCAGTGAAAGTGGGTCTGGTTGAAGTTCATTAAAGGGAGTATAGGGTATTCCTTGTCTGTATGATTGGGAGATTTCCTCTGGTTGGCTTTAGCAGGTTCTGATGAATAGATGAGGATAATGCCAGGAATACAGAGGTGAAGTGGGGAAGACAAAGAACACAAGGTGGGGCTGGGGGTAGGGCTTCGGGGGCGTCAGATTGGTGGGTGGAGTTGAAATGGCTCATTATCGGTTAAGGGGAAGGACAATGAAATTAGCTGCAATAATGACCTCAGAAAGTACTGGGAAATTGAAGCATTAGAGGCCTTAATGAAGGGGAAAGCAGGGGAGGGGAGGGGTGAATCATAGGGAGAAATGTAATGATAAGAAGTTGCTAGATAGAGAAGTACTCTACTTGTGGGTGTGGATGTTTGCTTTCCTATGTGCAGCTGAGATGAAGTCAAGACCTGTGGGACCTGTGGAGGTTGAAGAAATGGCTGGTAATGGAGGCTGTAGTAACATGTCCATGGATAGTAATGTCCCCTGATGTAAAAGAAGAAAAGGAGGAAAGGGAGAGAGAACAGAAGAAGGGAAAGGGGAGGAGGAGGAAGGGAAGGAAAAGATACAACATGGGACCAGTTGTTTGAAGTCAGTGACCTATTCTGGTTCTATATCAGTAATATAAAGGTGAAAAGTGCATGACCACCTAGCTGTCTGTCCATATTCACCCTCAAAATATCCAATGAAAAGAAATCAGTCACAGAAAATGTGTTTGCAACTTGCAGGAGACTGAACTAGCTTCCATAATTAGTCCAATTAATAAGTTTCCTTATCTAACTAAATTAATGATCTTTCAAAAATTGCCTTAAAGGAACATTTCCTTTCCTAGGGGAGAAAAACAGAACCACAAATGACTTGGAAATTCTCTGTTGCATTGCAAAATAACCTTTATGTATTCCTAAAGATAATATATGTTGTTGCTAATGTTATCATCTGACAACATTAAGAAAAAAGTCAGATTTTCATAAATGTTTTTAAGAAATGACACAAACAAACCCCAACTTATAAATGTGCTGAGCTTCCACGGTTCATTTTTAAGGCGTTGCAGTGAGGGGAGGGAGAAAGATGGGCTACGCTTACCTACACAATTGAGTTACAATGAGTCATTAGGACCCCTTCCAGAAGGCAATATGGTGTAATAAATTCAGTCCTGGCCTTGAAGTTCAGAGACCCTGGGTCTGAATTCTCAAATAACTGTGGTATCCGAGCATAGTCACTTGAGCCCTCAGAACCTCAGTTTCTTAAAATGTAGAATTAACTTAAAAAGAACACTTGAAGATGCCAGGACTATTTAGAAAAAAGACTCTTTGCAAGGGATGTGAGAGTCAAGTTACCTCTACTACTCCCCTGTCCACAAGTGAAATCCCTGAAGATTAGGCAGATCACACCCAATATCATAGGCAACATCCTCAGAAAATACGTTCATGGTTAAGTACAGACCAGACAATATATCTAGTTCCTTTGCAGTAAATTCAAAAATAAAACAAATTATGCTTGCATTTTATGAGTCACATACTCTTCCCCCTGGAATATGGTGTGTTTGCCTGTACCTGCATGTAGGCAGCTGTGGATGAGAGCCCACATTAGAGGAAGCTCGGTTCAGTGGACAGATGTAGTTCCTTACAAGTTGCATGACTCTGGTCAAGTGTGACTCAGTTCCTTATATTTAAAATGAAAGATTTGCCCTCAATGGCTTCCAAGGTCCTTCCCATTCCTCAATCTATGCTCACATGACCTCGAGTTATTGAAAATCATCATGCACGTCCAAATCACAAACTGAATATACTGGATGCATCTCCCACCGATTGAGGCCACGATGGATTCTGTTCATAGCTGTAAGGATGCAATATGCTGATGGCATAAAGCTCCCTACACTGCCACGAGTTTCGTGTATTTTCATTCTCCTATCTCCTTATTTTCTTAACAGGTTCCGTTGAGGCAACAAATGTGGGTGTTACCACCTATTGGAATCATGGGATATTCCCCTTCTCTTTGCCCTCTACCTCGTTCTACTGCCAGTTTCACCCTATGTTGTTGGGGATGTGAGTGTCGGCCCTTCCGGGGTACACTCAGCAGGTCAAATCCTAACTTTTCTACTCTGATATGCATTGCCTTAGCACTCGATCTCTTCTTGGCCTTTAGACTCCAACCTTCTCAGTTCTAATAAAAGTTGGAAGAACAATATCTGAGCATGGCAACTTCAAGGGATCTTTAGTCAGCTGCCCCCTTCTCTTGGACCCAAAGTCATGGTCTAGCAACATGAAGGCATCTATGAGTGACTTTCATTCCCCCTCCCCAACTATTTTTCACTTTTTTGTTTTTCTTTTTCATTTCTGATCCACTTTTTTAAAAAATTGATTGTGAATATATGAGAAGTTGGTCTGTTCTTTAAGTTAGTCAGAGTTTCTGGGGAAAAAACAAACAAACAAGGAACCCCTTGATCATCCAAAGGTCCTCAAAGCAGTGAGGATCTGTAATCAATTCATACACCTCCAGACCATAGCACATCCAATTGTCACCTCTTGCAGTATCATTTATTAGCATTGCACACAGCTGAAAACCTTCTCATTCTCTTTTCACATTGTACTAGAGAAATAATTTTGAATGTGCCTTGCATGCCCTTCCCCCCAAAATGATTATACTGTGCCCTCAAGCATTCTTGTACTAGAACAGATGGATTTTCCATTTTTACCATATGGGGAACATCAAACACAGGCTCTCCAGGGCTCCCTGGCAGCCGCTGTTCTTCTCTGTCTGACACCTGCCATTCTTACAGCATCACAATACAAAGAATGACAATATGGCAGCCAAGGTTCCAATTTCTCCTCTCCTTCTAGGGTGAATGGAGCCCTGCAGGCTGATGGCAATTCACTTTAGAAGAAGCACTCAGAGACAGTTATAAAATGCAAGGCAGAGGCTGGCCAAAGGTCTCTGCCCATCCTCTGGTTCTGTGGTCATGTTAGGGGCTGAAGAACATTGTCCAGGTATTTTTGTAACCAAATGTGTATATATGTGCTCGTATGTGTGTGTGTTCTTCCCTCTTTTAACGTGTTCATATAAGAATGAAGTCCAAGTGTCAGTCTCCTCTAACCCCCTTTTCCTAGTCTCAATAGCTGTTTACTCACACACTCTGATTATGTGAGCTAATTTTCTCTAAACATTTTTTGCCTCCTCCCACCCAGTCAGTATATGCCTCTCCCTCTCCCTCTCCCTTTCTATTCTTTCTTTAAAAGCTTGGAATTAGCTGTGTTTCAAAGAATGATCATGGATATTTCCTAGGTATAACACCCCAGGCATAACCATCTCATCAGAAAAAGGATCATGTCCCCAGAGGGTCCTATCATATTGGGAAGAGGTTTTTTTTAGCTTTCTTGAATCAGAACTACTATCTAAGAAATGGAAGGAAACCTCCCATTATACCAAGGGAAGCCCCTGCTTCCAAGGGAGAGAGAAAGGGAGAAAGGAAGGAAGGAAGGAAGGAAGGAAGGAAGGAAGGAAGGAAGGAAGGAAGGAAGGAAGGAAGCAAAGAAGAAAGGAAGAGAAAGAAAGAAAGTGAGAAAGTGAGAGAAAGTGAGAGAGAAAAGGAGAAAGGGAGGAAGAAAGAGAGAGAGAGAGAAACAAAGAGGGAAAGCAAAGTAAGGAAAAAATACCCATAATGTGAGGCTGCTGTAAATATCAAAGGAAAGGATGCAGAGGATTTTGCAAAACTGAAAATACTCCCCCAAATGCATGATAAAATGCCCTAAATAAAGTAAATCCCTAATTCTGGTTTAAGAAATATCCCATGATTGATAAAGCTCTGCCAATTAGCAGGCTGCAGACTTACTTTCCTCCTCGATAGGATTCATTTAAAAACGACTCTTTTAGACTAGAACACGATCTCTTGTTTTAAAGCATCTCTACTCACATCCTGCTGTGTAGCCAGTGAATGTGTGTGATCTTTCTCTGAAAAGCACGTGGGTGTTTGCGTGTGAGAGCTGACCCTTCAGTACCTAGTGATGCTGTTTGCTTTCTTTCTGGTGGAGAAGGAATTAATTCTGCAGCCCAAAGCTGTGCAAATGGACTGTCAAAACCCATTTTCCCTGCTTTCCTTGGCAAAATTGTTCTTAATTTTTAAAAACTGCTGTGTGGGTGAGGCATTGCCAATGCCTAGATGGTCGACATATCTATTCATGTGAAGAGTCAGACTCAGAGGGGCTCCTCATAGGAACTATTAAGTGGGTTAGCCTGTCCCTGCACCTCCCACAGAACACTCCTCCCTCAGTCTCCCCCCAAAAACAAACAAACAAAAATCTTTGTCAAAGGTCTGACATCTGGACCATGTAGTCTCTGAGAAGGTGAGTACATTAAGTAGCATTGGAAGGAGGAATTTGTGCCTTTGGGGAAAGAAAGGAAGGAAGGAAGGAAGGAAGGAAGGAAGGAAAGAAGAAAGGAAGGAAGGAAGGAAGGAAGGAAGGAAGGAAGGAAGGAAAGAAGAAAGGAAGGAAGGAAGGAAGGAAGGAAGGAAGGAAGAGAGGGAGGGAGGGAGGGAGGGAGAGAAGGAAGGAGAAATAAGCTTGAAACTTTTAGAAAATTCCTATGCATAAATGCATTGGACAAACCCCCACATCACCAGGCAAAAGGGCTAAGAATGAGTCTCCCCATGTTCTTGCTTATCAAGGTATCTACTGTTTTTTGTTAGAGTGGAGACTGAAATTCAGAAAATCTGGGTCTAATCCTGACATAGCAGGAGCTCCCCTAAAATAGAGAGATCACCCTCATCTCATCATCTGCTTAACAAAATGGGGAATCTGAGATTTTGCTGGGATTAAGTTTAGACCATTCATTTAATGTGACTGAGAATCAACTGTCTTATTTGGAAGATGAGGAGTTTGCTCTAAATGAGTTCTAGGTCCCTTCAAGGTTGAATTCCTCTGAATCTCTAACTTAACTTATTAAGGCTTCCCCTGGTGTTCATTTCAGACATTTCACTGGCAAGGCCAAGTAGAGTGTCCCTTGGTTACAACACAGGCAAAGCCGGTGTTCCCATTGGGCCCCATCTTCTGGCTGCAGAGCACCTCTGGGCACATGGCTTTTTCTTCTGACTTTCAGTTTAAGTTATAAAATGGGGATGGCAGTATTTAACTCCTTCCTAGTGTTATTGTGTTGATCAGATGAGACAATTTGCTTTGTAAACATTAAAATTGTATGTAACTATTGCGTACTATGATTGCCATTGCTGATTAACCATGCCTGTGCAGAGGGTAACAAGATGATTCAACTCTAGGTCCTGTAATTTTGATCTGAATGAATTAAGGGGGAAAAAAACAAATGCCCCTCCAAAAAACTCCAATGGATTAATAGGAAGGAAAAAGAAAAAATGGTGAAGAAGATCTCCTTTTCCCAAACTGCACTCTGGCTTCTTTTTCCTTCTACTCTCTAACCCAGTGGTTCTTAACCTTCTTAATGCCTCGACCCCTTAGTACTTGTATGTGCGTGTATCTGCATGTGGGCGGACCCGAATGGAGATGAATAGAGGAGTGGTGTCTCAGTTCCTAAGAGCATTGGAAACATGTGTTTTCCAATGGTCTAAGGTGACCCCTGTGAAAGAGTCGTTCGACCCCCAAAGGGGACGCAACCCACAGGTTGAGAACTGCTGCAACCAAATGCAGGATCTTGCCCCCATTCTCCTTCCAAACTCTTCAATTACATTGCAGAACCAACCATTAAGAATGATTTTTTCTCATCCCAGGATAGAAAATCAGACAATTCGGCCCAGATTTTGGAAGTGAGGGAAAGGAAATCAAAGATTTTTTTCTTGAAATATGCCCTTGCCTGCATACATATCTTAGTTTTCGTCTTCTAGGGGTTCAAAATGAAACACTACTCACCCACTCTTTTAGCAAACAGTTTTTATTACCAGATGCCAGACTGAAAGGGATCATCCTTCATAATAAGTTCAGTGCTGGCCTTTGATATCCTGGGTATGCAAGAAAAGCTAAGTCATGACAAATGAAGTCTCTATAATGAATAAGAAACAATGGAAAAAATAGCAGTTTCTACAAATGTCATGCAGGATCAGGGGAATATCATTACAGATTTGTGCCTGGGGCTCTGGGGCAGATTCCAGGCTTCTTTTCCCTTTGAAATCATTGCCATTTTGTCCCTTTTGACTTCCTGTTGTTTGGGACTAAAATGATCTTTCCAGTGCCTTTGTGTCCAGAGTGGTTTTGCAGCAATAGAATTCAGTTACATTGGAGGCCTTCCCGTCCTTTCCCTGTTTAAGGATACTTAGCACAAGATTAAGGCTGGTAACATGGATGGAATACTGTTTATGGAAAGGTGGACAGAATATCATTACTCAAATCTCAAACAAAATTTATAAACTTTTCATTATATCACAGACCTCTTACCTTAAAGGTGATAAAAATCTATGATTGAAATGGTGACTTCATAGCATCATGAGAAGTTTGATGGGACCTAGCCATTGGTGGGCTGGTAAAATATTCAACAATCACCTCTGGGGAAGGGGGGATGTACTCATGATGGAATTGCATCTAACTCACATCAGTAATCTTTTATCTATCATTTTCTTAAGTCTAGAAAATCAACAAGATCAAGCCTTGGTTTGTAGCATTTGTCAATTTTTGTTGTTATAAATGCTCACGATGAAAATTTTAACAATTGGCTCTCACTAGACGTTATGAGTTGGCTCTGGAACACCCCTCGAGCCAGCCCGTGTCCTGAGATTCACATAAGAGAAAAAGCCAAGTCTTCTTCGGGAAAGTTAATGAGACAATGAGCCTTAAAGAGGATCCTGTCAAGTTGGTAATATAATTTGGTGTTGAAACAAAGGCAGTAATCATATCCATGTATCCCTTCACTCCTCAGTTCCTGCAAAGAGATGACAAAGAGAAATGACCAACAGGTAACCAACTGGACAATCCCCCTGCTCCTTGCGATCACTTAGACTGCGCCAAGATAAGGTTTAGGCGCAAAAGTTAAAGCAATTCCAGCTGATCTCATGGTTTAGGACACCATAAACCCTAAATAAAGAAGTATGGGCAGTGAAAGTTAATTCCTAATCCCCAACCCAGTCATCAGCACCTTGTCCCTCAGCAGCCACAGCTCTGTCAGGCCTTTATAAGACTACTCAAGGATTTGAATAAGACTTTGACAGCTCCCCAGTCCCTGTCCCACCCCACCAAGCTGCAAAAGGCCCAAAGCCACAATTTGTTGTGGTGACTGAAAACATGGCAATGCTGCAAGGGCACTGAAGCAGAGGAGTGAGAAGCAAAGGGAACTCTGGCTGACTGCCAATTTGCGTGGAGAATTTATCTGAGGTAAAGGGAACTGGTATACAGCTGAGGCTAGTTCTGACCTTTCCTATTCCCCCCAGTAAAGTTTCGTGGAGAAGAAAATGAAGTCCATGAAAACTAAATTAATTCCCCTTTTGCTAAACACCAAAGATAAAGAGAGAAGACTGAATTAGCTCTAAGGCTAAGCCACAAAGGAAATCACCATCAAGGGGGGAATCAGAAAGGTAGTAACAGCAGAAAAAAAAAAAGACTGGAATTTCCAAAGATCACCAGAAGAAGAAAATTCAGTTACAAGTTCAAGTTACCTTGATCACATGCAGATAAACCCATAGAGTAGATATTAAGAACAGAAGGGTATATGGTGTCTAGACCATTTGAATAAATCTGGATATCACTGAATAAACATTGAAGACAAAGACAAATGAATGAATAATAAATAAATGAATGAAAGAATAATAATAATAATATGAATAAAAATAATAAATAAATGAATCCACCATTAGAACCTGTGGATTCACAAGGAAAGATGGAACCATGGGAGAATTTTTCTACTTGAAGAGAGAGATAAGAATTGTGAAAGTCGAATTGATGGTGTGAATAATAGAAGGAAGCATCTGAATGGAAAAAACTTGAATCCAGGTTAACCAATCTCAGCAAAAGAAGAGAGTCACAGATGATGAACACAAACACACAGAAATGAAGGACCAGCAGGAGCAAGAGAAGAGAAGCCAAAACCGACCATCTCCAAAAAGAGCGTGACATCTGTACAAGCAAACTGTATTCATGTGCAAAACAAGATTCCTGGGGAAAACCACAGTGTCCAGAGCAATGTAAGAAACACACCCTGAGCGCCACAACGTCACAAGGCACACATGACAATGGAGCAGAACTTCTGAACGTGGAAGACAAAGGTCTTCTAGAGAGAAAGGGATCAAGGCAGCTGGAGGGATTTTCCAGGAGAAGAAGGGGATGGGATATGGTAGATGAAGAAATCTGGAGCTGAGGAGAAGAAAAGAGGGATCACCCTGTGCAGCAAAGTGACCTAACACTGGACCTGAATTCAGGAAGACTTGAGTTCAAATTGCTGGTAAGATACTTACTACAAAGCTATGTGTTCTTGGGCAATTCACTTAGCCTTTCTCAATATCAGTTTCCCCATATGTAAAATGGGGACAGTAGTCGCACTGACTTCCCAGGTGTGTATCTATAATTAAAGCACCTTCCACACTATAAAGTTCAATTCATTAAATATTTATTAAGCACAGACTTCAAGTCCTCTCAAACTATGCTAAACACCAAAGATAAAAATAAGAAAAAGAAAGAATCCCTGTCCTCAAAGAGCTTACAATTGAATGGGAAAGACAGCACACAAAAGGAAGCTGGAAAGAGGGGAAAGGGAAAACCAGGGGGTGGGCACCATAGAAAGGCATCTTGTTCAGTGAAGTACAAGTCAAATTGAAACAAAGAAAAAAGGCAGACTACCTGGCAGAATCCAGGTTTGGCCCACCATGGTGAAAATCTTTGGCTAGAGTGTCCTGTTCCACCCTCTAGTGCACCAATCAGAGGGGAGGGGAGGCTGGGAAGGGGCTGATGCAGTGCTCTAGAAATACTGGCACTAACTGCATTTATCCTCACAATGACCACACTATAGGAAGTAGTTGGCAGATTTCACAAAACCACAGAATTCTAGCTTTGGAAGGGACCTTAGTGACTACTTAGTTTAACCCTAACATGTGAGTGAGCACTCATGAGAGGCAGCCAGTGCTGTTCCATTTGGATTGAAAGAATTATATCTTTTTTTTTTTTTAAGTGAAGAATAAGTCACTTGAGCAGGAAACCCAATAAGCTCCACATAACCAGTGGGCTACTCCAATTATGCCCGCAATAAAATCGCATGATAAATTGGAATTTTGGAGAAGCTACAAATTTAAAATGATTACAGAAACTTCTAATATGACTAATACAACAGAAAAGCTCCACCTGTTCTCAGTGACTATGGTAAGTTCAACCTTCCTTTTTCTTCCCTTGTTTACTTACACGTTTGCTTGGGTTTTTTTTGGTTTTTTTCGCTTGAGTAGGATGAAGATCTTGACAAATCTTGATGATGTCCAAGCCTATGAATAATTGAACTCAATGATCCTATGATTATTCATATGAAATGGAGAGACATTCACAGAATTTCTTTGCTATCCCATGGATGATAACCAGGACAATGTGCGAATAAGAGAATTTCCCTATAGATAATGTCACCATCCAGACGGTTCTTTCTGTAGATGATATTTTGCTGAATGAATGAAAATATTGATGAATCCTTGAATTGCCAAAATTAAAATGAAGAACAGACCTCAGAGACCATGTAGTTCAAAACTTATACAAAGGGATTCCCCATAAGTGGTCATTCCACCTCCACTTAGCAATGGTCCTCTAACTTCTCTTGAGAACAACCAAAGAGCAGAAACTCACCACCTTTCTGGACAGCCTTTTCTGATTTGGACATCTCTCCTTATTGGACCCTACTAAATCCACCAAAAAAAAAAAATCAGCTCTGTGAAGAAAATTTGTTGTCCAAAATTTGAGATGAAGTTAGTCAGATATGTCATAGAATTGATCTATCAAAATGTCTATCTTGGTCACTTCCTACAAATGGGCAATGATCTGGATGTATTAAGGTATCCAGAATCATAGGTAAGTTCTCTGTGGAAAAATGAAAGAGGTGTCAGGATAGATCTGCCCAGGAGGAGACTATGGTCATAGGTGGAGGAAGGATCTACACAGGGAGAAATCAGGTTCATTGATTTATAATAAAAAATATTGAAAGGGAGAGCAGCCCATCCCAGGCTAGTCTGCATGACCTGCCAAGTCAAGGAACTGAGCAGGCTTCTCAGGTAGAGAATGCAGTTGGATGGTGGAAGGATTTGAGAGGAAGAACTCCTGGATTGTAAGGAAGCCTTGAGCTGCTTTCTAAAAATGAACCAAGATGCTCTTCATTTCATGGCAAAAAACTGGTTTACCCTACTTGTTTTCAACCCAGAGTTTCCATAAACACCTATTTTGGAAAATGAGTCTGTATTTTTTTTCCATTTGAGACTAAAACACTTGGGGATAGGAAACTTATCTGAACTCTTACAGGCTTGAATAATTATATGAGAGTGAGTATAGTGCTCTGGACCAAACCTTTGACCTTGAGAGACTGGTGTAATGTGCCTAGGGTCTTTAACCCAGAGGCAGGAAGACTTTGCTTCAAAATGTTCTGTCAGGCATTTAATAGCTGCATGACCCTGAGCAAGTGCCTTAACCTCTCTGAGCTGCTGTTTCTTCAGATTTAAACCGTAAGTATTAGCCTCTCTAACCCCTGAAGGCCCTGCCAGCTCTAAGTCAATGATGCTGGCACAAGTCCCAATTCTACCATTTCTCAACTGTGGAACCTTAAGCAAATCATTGCACTTTTTGGAGGTTTCTCATTTCTCATTTCTTCGTCATTTCTCAATTTCCACTTTCTTGTCAGTATACATGTAGATAGCAATGTTTGCAGTCTTTACTTTCCTAGGAAAGTTCTTTGGAAAGAACAGTACCCTGAAGTAGTATATGAATAGAAGGTCTGATTAATGTCATTAATAGCCCCAAACAAATGGCCAGGCAGAGGGTAGCACAAACCATCAAGGAGTGCCCAGAGTGGTCTGTGGAAGGAGATTGGCCAGTATGCCTTGGCAGATGCCTGATTGCCCTCTAATATCCCATGTTCAATGAAAGGAATTAGTTCACTGAATTACAAAAGGAATTACTATCTAAGAAAATCAGTTGGAGAAATGAGCCATGATAATCCTGGGGACCCAGCTATGTGCCAGTACTTGAAGGGCCTTTAGACAGAGGCAGTAAGGTTAGACTTATTCTATTTGATGCCCAAGGGCAGAAACAGATCTGATGGGTGGAGGTAGGCTCAATGTCTGGAAGCATTTCCAACCATGAGAGGTCTTGGTGATCCTGAGAGGTGATCCTGAGAGCTCTGGTGATGTTGAATGCTTCTTTGCAGGTTCAGAGGCAGGGGATGAGGTCAGGGTGAAGTGCTCTGATGCTTGGACTGCTCCAGCAGAGATAGCTGGGCATACTCCCTCAATCTTCCCCTGCTTCTTTTTTCCCTCAGCTGGGCCCTCTGAAACATTTAAGCAGGCCTTCCGCAAAGCCGTACATCATCCCATAGTGCTCATGCTTTCTCACTGGCTACATTTGCATCGCATTGGCTTGCAAGTGGCTTCACCATGGGGGACAGCCCATGAAGAATGGCTTTGTTAGAGTGGGAGCTGTGCAAATAATTGAAGAGTCTGAACGTCACCCCCACTCCCACAGTGGCGTGCTTCTTCTATCCTAGGGTTGTACCACAGGCACAGATTGGCTGGAGTGCCATGGCCATAGTGATTGGCTCCCCAACCCTCCCTTCCTGAGAAATAGCCACCGGCACAACTCCTCCGGAGATAGCTGAACTTTCTTGTGTTCATTTTTGCTGAGGGTTGGGGGGGTGGAGTGGAGGGGCATTAAACCCTGATAGCCACCAAGCTTTCAAACAAAGCCCTTAAGTGAGTACAGAAGCATGTAGCTAGAACCCACTAAGTGCCAAGCACTGTGCCAAGCAGGGGGCACACCAAGAAGGGGGCAAAAATGCCCCATCTTCTAGAAAGTCACAATCTAATGAGGGGAAACACTGAATCCTCTGGGCACAGCCTTGGCATCTGGAGGCCACGTACTGAAATGACATCTCAGACACTGATTAGATGTGGGACCCTGGAGGGATAATAACATCATTTTGCCTCAGTTTCTTCCTCTGTAAAATGGAGATTAAAATAGTCCCTAACTCATAGTTTTGTTTAGAAAATCAAACAAAATAACACATGTAAGGGTGGTATTTTTTTGTTATGTCAAAGTACTCCATAAATCTCAGTCATTGTTCTCTGGGCCTGGGCATGCAAGTAGCACCAGTACAGGGAGGGTGAAGAGGACATGTCTAGCAATTGGGATTAAGTGATTTGTCCAGGGTCACACAGTTAGTAGGTGCCAAATGTCTGAGGCCAGATTTGCACTCAGGTCCTTCTGACTCCAGGGACTGATACTCTATCCATTGGGCCACCTAGCAGCCCTGAGTCACTTCTTTAAGGGAATTCTGTCTCACTTGAAATTGAGATGGAGAAATTCAGCTAGAGTATGATTTTCTTTTCTATTCAATGATGGCGTGGAACTCAATGCCCTCTGATGCTCACTCCCATTCTACATCAATGACCCCAACATCATATGATTTGGAGGCCCCTGGGCTTCCTTTCAATTCTGAGATTCTGGCACTGTTAAAGTTAAAGCCCCATCGCAGCATAGAGGTCAGCAGTCTCTTTTTAGAGATCTCAAGGAAGGAAGGCCAAGATTAGTCAAAGGGAGATGTTAAGTAGAACCAGGAGAACAATTTATATAAAAACAATATTGTAAAGACAATCAATTTAGAAAGACAGGAATGCTGATCAGTTTCCACAACTGTTAAAAGGGGGATAATAATAATACGTATCCTCAGGGTTACTGTAAGAACCAAACAAAGTAGCATTTGTAAAGCAGGAAAAAAAAAAAGGCAGGGAAAATAGTGTACACAAGGCCACCTAGCACAAAGGGATGGAACTGGGTGGTAATCCATATTATCTGTGTCCTGGTCCAGTGTTCTGTCTCTTCCAAGATACTTCTAACTCTTGTTGATGTCAACAGGTCCTGCTGGTGTTTTGACCTCTAACCGCGAAGCCAGCTCCTCTGCTTTGGACAACTCCCTTTCTGTCCCGGAATAATTCTCTTGAATCATTCTATAAATTCTGGCTTGCTCTTACACAACACCTTAGGACTCTGCTCCATGGTTTTGTGGGACATGTCTTCCTTTCCCTGGAGGGCACTTGCTCTCCAGTTTATCAAAGGCTGAGATGGCCTCTCTGAGCACGACACCACAATTGCCACCTAAATTGACTAGTGTCCAATAGAGACCATACTTGATGAAATGTATGTTTCTATGTATGTACATGTATGTGTGCTCCATATATACATGTATATTTGCTGCATACACATACACCCATGTTTATGTGTATATATTTATTCATAATTACACATACATGTATATCCATGAACATCTGTGTAATCTCAAATATGGGAGGTGAGGCATGTACAGATGATGGTGTCATGCTAGGATTATTCCTGAGGAACTTGGAACTTTGTCCCTTTTGAGCTTTGCTGATACCTGGACCAGAGATCTGAAGGATGTTGGGTTTTTCTTTTCCCCCAGAATAATTTTACAGAATAAAATTTGTCTTGTTGAAGGCTTATCTACCCATTGGCTGTTTGCAGACACAACACACCTGACAATAAGTACCTTAAGATTTCTGCCAACTTTACAGATCTGGACAAGTGTTTTCAGCACCTGAGTAAATGACTGAAAATGTCCTCTTTCCATCACCGGCAGAAATTACATATACACATGGAGAGAAGAAAGCAGATATTCATATGGGCTTTTCATATAAAATAATAAGCCATATCATGTTTTAAATGAAACCTGAATAGGATTCATAGATGTAATTCTTATGTGTGAGGAAAACATATCAGCACTCTCATATTAAAATTCTCTTCTTCCTTCCATATTCTTTTTTCTGAAAAATACAAAGGGGACGCTATTCAGGAAACAACAAAGACCAGAATTTGGAATTTGCCATACATAGAAAGAAATTTATTGACCATGCTTAGAACAGACTCCATTTCTCCTCTCTTTGGAGCTTATTAAATGCGCGGATTCATCAGTGCACCATTTTAATAACTCTGGTTGATGTACCTTCAGGGCCCCAGGCTCCTTCTTTACTAAGATATGCTCTCCTCTGCTAAAGAGTCCATCATAAAGAAATGATGCCTCTGACATGTTTGTCCTAGTGTTTAAGCCATGCCAATCAGAAAGATATTAGATGCAGCCGATCTCCATGCCAATGTTAGTAACTAGTATTTGCATAGGCCTTGAAGATTTACAAAGTCTTATTTGATTCTCACAACAACCTGGTGATGCGCGTGCTGTTTTTACTCACATTTCACAGATGAGGAAAGTAAAATTGACTAAGGTTAAATGATTTGTCCAGGTTCAGAAAGTTAGTGGGTATCTGCTATAGGATTTGAACTCAGATCTTCCTTTCCTTAAGTCCAGTGTTTTATACACTATGCCACCTAATCAATAATAATTCACATTTATATACTATAGATAGATAGATAGATAGATAGATAGATAGATAGATAGATAGATAGATATACCTAAGACCTCATCATGGGGAAAAGAGGGAAAAAAGAAAGGTAGCAATATACAGAACAGCATGACTCCTTAAAGTAGTTCCCCCTCCCCCTTTTCCATTTTCCTTTTCTTTGTGTGGGTGTGTTCTATAATTTTTTTTTTCTGGTTCTTCTGTTCTTTTTTTTTTAATTTTATTACATTTTGAATAATTTGTATCCTTTTAAATTACATATAAAATAATTTTAACATTTTTTTTCAAATTTTGAGTTCCAAATACTCTCCCTCCCTCTGCTATACCTTCCTTGAGACAGTAAACAATTTGACATAGGTTATGCATGTACAGTCCTATAAAACATACTTCCATATTAGTCATTTTGTGAAAGAAACAGATGCCAAAAATCCATGGAGAAGGGGAAAAAAATAGCATGCTTTGATCTGCATTCAAATTCCTTCAGTTCTTTCTGTAGAGGTAGATAGGATCTCTCTTTTGATTTTCAAGATTGCATTCATTGATCTGCTCTTTCTCTATTTTGTTAATGTAAGTGTTTAGAGATACACATTTTCCCCTAAATACTGCTTTGGCTGCATACCATAAATGATGGTATATTGTCTCATTGTTGCCATTCTCTTTAATGAAATTATTAATGTTTCTGTGAACCACTTATTCTTTAGGATTAGATTATTTAATTTCCAGTTAATTTTAACCTATCATTCTACTGCTCTTTACTGAGTGCGATTTTTTATTGCATCATGATCAAAAACGGATACATTTAATAATTCATTTATTTTTATATTTCCTTGTGAAGTTTTATGTGCTTATAAATGGTCGATTGTTTCTGTAGGTGCCATGTTTCACTGAGAAAAAGATATATTCCTTTCTATTCCCATTATTTTTTTCTCAGAGTTCTAGCATACCAAACTTTTATTTATTTATTTATTTGCTTATTTATTTATTTATTATTTGTTTTTTCATTAGATTTATCTCATTCTGAGAGGAGAGAGTCAAGGTCCTCTACTAGTATGGTTTTACCTTTTCTTCCCATAATTTTGTTGTTTTTTTTTTTCCTTTAAGAATATGGATGCTATACCATATAACCTATTACTTCATAGTTTATAGTACTATTTAGCAAAATAAACTTTCCTTCCTTATCTCTTTTGATTAGACCTATTTTTGCTTTTGCTTTATCTGAGACCATCATAATTGTTACCCTCCTTTTTTTTAAATCACCTGAAGCATAATAGATTATCCTCCAGATCTTTTTCTTTACTGTGTCTCTCTGTTTCAAATAAATTTCTTGTAAACAATATATTGTAGGATTCCTGTTTTTAATCCACTCTCCTATCCACTTCCATTTTATGGGTCAGTTTATCCCATTCAGATACACATTTATGTTACTATTTATTTTCCTTCATTTTGCTTTTCCCACATATTTATCCTTCTGTTTCATCTCTCTGTCTCTGTCTCCCTCTCTTTCTTTTCACCCTGTCCTTCCTTTAGATTGTTTTGCTTCAGATCAGCACCTCCTCCATTCTACCATCCCCTCAATTAGCTCACCATTCTCTCATCTCCCTCCCTAATCCCATAAAATAGATTTCTACACCCAACTATACCCAACCCAAGTGTATATGTTATTTCCAATGAGAATAAGGTTCAAACACTGCCCACCACTCCCCCTTCCCCTTCTCTGCAAAAACTCTATCATGCCTCTTTTATGCAAGATGGTATACCTAGTCTTACCAAACACTTCCCACTTCTTCCAGTACATCCCTTTCCCCCAACACCTTAATTTAATTTTTTATATTAGTTCATCATAGTCAACTCACCTCTGTGCCCTCTGTCTATGAACACTCTGTCTAATTGCCCTAATAAAGAATAAGTTCTTAGTTACATGTATCATCTTCACATGTAGGATGTAAATAGTTTAACCTTATTGAATCCCTTATAATTTTTCTTTCCTGTTTACTTTTTATATGTTTCTCTTGAATCTTGTGTTTGAATGTCAGATTTTCTGTTCAGCTCTGTTCTTTTCATTAGGAAATTTTGAAAGTCCTTTATTTTACTAAATACCCATCACCCCTGGTCCCACTCCCCCCCAAAAAATAATACTCAATTTTGCCGGGTAGATGATTCTTGGCTGTGATCTTAGCTCCTTTACCCTTCAGAATATCACACTCTGATTCATTAATGTGAAACCTGATAAATCTTGTGTTATCCTGTCTATAACTTCCAAACATTGGAGTGATTTCTTTGTGGTTGTTTATAATATCCCTTCTGTAACCTAAGGGCTCTAGAATTTTGTGAGGGTTAGGAAGAATATGCAGGCTGCAGGCGGTTACAAGGACAGTTTGGAATAAACAGGTCACATAGAGGTCAGAGCATACTGCACCACCCCTGGTCACGAAGAGGCCATGGGGTACTGCATTGCTCAAGATTCTCATATGTGGGGTGACCCGATGTTCCAGATAAGTGTCTCTACACCCTGGGGCCTTCATGCCCCTGTGACTGCACCTCCCCTCTCCCATTTTTGTTATATCCTGTTCTAGACAGCTGGGCTCTGTTGTTTGTCACTTATGGTATGCGAGTCTGGGCTAAATAAGACTCAAACTGGGGAGGCAGGATTGAAGTCTGCCTTAAGATCTGGCAATAAGACTTCCCTATGGAGAGGACTCAATAACCTTTCTCTGCTTGCACCTCTGAGCCATGACTCTTCTGTTCTTGAAAATGCACTAGCACCTTCTCAATTGAGGTAAGTAACTGGCTGCCCCTGCAGTCAAGTTAGAATAAATCTCGATAGAATTTGACTTAATATTACTATGAATTTTCACTTGGGGATCTCTTTCAGGAGATTACTAATGGATTCATTCAATTTATATTTTCCCCTCTGCTTCTAAGATATTGAGGGAGTTTTCCTTCATAATTTCTTGAAAGATGATATTTAGGTTCTTTGTTTTATCATGTCTTTCAGTTAGTTTAATAATTCTTCAATTATCTCTCCTGGATCTGTTTTCCAGGTCAGTTGTTTTTCCAATGAGATATTTCACATTTACTTCTTTTTTTTTTCATTTTATTCTATTGTTTCTTGATGTCTCATAAAGTTATTCACTTCCACTTGCCCAAATCTAATTTTTAAGGAATTGTTTTCTTCATTGAGTTTTTTGTCCCTCCTTTTCCATTTAACCAATTTGAATTTTTAGGGAGTTCTTTGCTTCAGTGAATTTTTGTATCTATTTTTCCATTTGAAAATTTCGTTTTTCAAGGAATTCATCTCATCAGTAGATTTTTGTGCCTCTTTTAAACATCTGACCTATTCTGTTTTTCATGGTGTTATTTTCTTCCACTGTGTGTGTTTATGCGCACATGCACACACATGTGTACATACATGCACACATTCTTTACTAAGCTATTGACTCTTTCTTATAACACTTTCATTTAATTTCCCATTTTTTTTCTCTTCCTGTCTTGTTTAATTTTTAAAATCTTTTTTGAGCTCTTCTAGGGCCTGAGATCAATTCACCACTTTCTATGAGACTTTGCATGTAGTTTTAAACTTATGTTGTCTTCTTCTGAGTTTGTCTTTTAATTTTTCCTTGGAATTGTAATAACTTTTGATGGTCAGGTTCTTTGTTTTGTTGTTATTTTTTCATTTTTTTCAACCTTTTTCTTGACTTTTAATCTCATATTAAAGTTGGACTCTGCTCCCAGGATAGAGAAAGTACCTTTCTAAACTTCAGATTTTTCATGCTGTTGTGTTCAGAGCTAGTTCTGAGAGCCTGTAATTTTCAGTTCTTCCAAGGTGGTATGATAAGGAAAAATATGCTCAATGCTCCCCTGATCTGTACTCTGGTCTATGAGTGATCACAAGCACTCTTTTTCTACTCTGGAACTATGACCTAGGTCCTTGTTTTGTTTGTCTTCCTCCCTTTGGAACTGTGATTCAGAACCATGCATGGGCAATAAAACAGAGCTGCACTCAGTGCCACTAAAGGATCCTCTGTCATCTCCTTCCCACCAATTTTCTGATCCCATTATCATCTGTTAGCTGAGAGCTTCGGAAAACCACCATAGCCACAACTGTTTCAGTTGCTTCCAAGACCTGCTCTTCATTTGCTGGGGCCTGTTCTGGCACAGCCTGGGGGTTAGACTGTGCTCCATTCTCACCCCATTGAAACAAAACTGTTTTCTTTCTTTCCTCTAAGATGTGTTGGGCTGGAATTTGTTTCACCCTGTCCTTTTGCTTCTTCTACTGCTCCAAAAGTCTTTTTGAGGCGTTAGTTTAATGCATTTTGAAAGGTATGTTGCTTCTATTACTCCCCCATCTTGGCTTTGCCCCACCCTCCTTGATACTCTTGAATAATTGGCAGAAAGAGCCAAAATCTTTTACTCTATCATATTATGTGAAGCTCTCCAAATTGGCATGATGCCATAGAAAGAGTGCTTGATTTGAAAATAAAAGATAGTTGCAAATCCCTGCTTTGGTACTTACTTGCTTTGTCAATGTAAGTGGACATTTACTCTCTCTGAGACTCAGTCACCTCATCAACAAAATAGGGATAATAATTTATTATTAATAATAATATCAACCTCACTGAGTACTTATGGGACTCAAATGAACTAATATTTATGAACCTACAGTGCTGTTCTTGTAATAGCCAAGGAAAAGGTGTGACTCCGTGATCATTGTAGCTGAGTTCTTCTGAGGCTTCTTCAACGGTTGATCTTTGTGGTTTAAACCAAAGGATCAGAAAGAGTGAAGACTTTTATCATACTTGTCAGGGAAGTGGATAGAATGGTATGTGAAGCTTCTTGGGGCCCTATATCATGGCAGCTTCATCTCTGACGGCCCACCTTGTCCTGAAGTTTGGTGCCCACCATAAAGACCCTGGAAAGCCTTTTTTGTTTTTGCATCTGTGTGGAATAACTGCATGTTTTTATTCTCTTGAAATAGAGTGGGGGTGGGAATTGAGGTCTCTGGTCTCCATGAAGGTCACCCAGGTAGGAGTGACTGATTCACCTGGAAACTGGCTCAGAACACTCCCCACACCCCCCACAGAAGATTTTCACAAGTGAGAAAGGAATCATAATAGTGGGAGGGGAGGAGGAAATTCTCCCTATCTTCTAACCTCTTTCTAGAGAGACAAGGAAAGGCTTTCACTGCTCTGATAAATATTGTAAACCTTGTTTCTTGCCCACAGTTAATCTCCCTGTGTCCCCATTAGCAGGGCAAGTCCCTTGATATTTCAATTCTGCAATTTAATAGATGTCAGCACTGCATTGAAATGGGAGGTGATTGGGCTCAACTTTCTAAAAGCCTCTTTGTCCCTTTGCTGTCTCTCTTCACAAAGGACCAATTGCTAGAAAAATGTGCTAGAAGAGGAAAAAGCACTTCCTAGCCAGCTTCAATGTGATCCCTAGTCTGGTGGTGGAGACCCAGGATTCAGTGCAAGTTTTGCAAATAAGCAGGTATGTGACCTTCACTAAGTTCCTTTGGACTTCAATTTCCTTCCCTGCAAATAAGGGAGTTAAAGTAGATCAGGTGTTGACCCTGAACGGATTCCCTCATGTGGGGAGCACCTTTGCAAGGAATCTTCAGATCTACATACCCAGCAGTGATTGTCACTGTGATTTTCTTAGCTCCACAAAATAAGTAACTTCACAGTATGACAAAGAGCCATATATCTCTTATGGCCTTTAAAAATATCTCACATACATCTGCATTACTACTTTTCAAATGTTTATGAGGTAAAATGCTGGGTTAACAGAAAATTCCTTTTAAAGCATTGCAAAATTGACAGCACAGTCTTGACATCATGCCTTTTTTTCTTTTTAAAATATGTATTGATGCAGTTTGTTTTGAGTGGCAGTCATTTTTCTATAGACCTGCCTCCATGGAAGCCTTCCTTGTACCAAAGCAAAATAGTGAAGTCAAAAACAAAATCGAACAGTGATGGCGGAGAGCACGTGCGCCACGCCATGTCCATTATCTCTAAATCCCTTGCAAGTGGAGGCCAATCCATTCCATCATCTGCTCTATGGAAATACTGCAATTAACACATGTCAAATAACAGATCTGCAACCAGATGGCTGATTGGACACCATGTGATTTCTTCAATGAAATGATAGAGTATAGCTGTTAGCCAAATATCATTGTGCGTGTGTGTGGAGGCAGGGAGGTAACTTTGGAATGTTACAAAAGAGTCCTGTCACTCAGAAAGGTTGGGAGTCATTGGAAAATATTCTCTCCAAGATCTCATCCTGATCTAACATTCTCTAATTCATTAAATGATTCATTAAAGGGGGTGGTGGCATTTCTCTTTAAAACAGTACATTAAACTTACTAAGTCTGAGGCCAAATTCTCCTCTTTGGTTCATAGAGCATGTAGGCCTTAGCTAGAACTAAGGGAAGCAGGAAAAGACACCACTCAGTGAGACAAGGAGAGAAAGGAAGTAGACTTGCTTTTTGATTTATGGTTTTCAAGAGATGATTGTGAAGGAGGAAAAAGCAGGAGACAGGGCAGGAAAAAATGTAGGGGTGAAATGATTGGGCACGATCCATTTTTTGGATATGTCATATGGAGAAACGTTTTCTTCACTTGCTTTCAAAACTGTATTGCCTTGTGTTTTGGGGATACTAAACTATTTTTCACAAATAAAGGAGATAAACACAGGACTCAATTGCCACTGGCATTTGCAAAGAGATATGTGATGTGCAAGTCTCAGGAGGCATCCAACGTATTCCTCAAGTGCAGTCACTCTCCAGGCCCCAGTCCAAGTAAACATCAAACAACCTGGTGTCTGGTGGAACACAGATCCTAGACAAATGTAGGCCTGCCTTCTATAGTAACCCCTAGCATTGCCTCCCTGGCACTAGCCTTCAGTATACCCCCATTCCCTGGTATGCCCACTGCCAGAGCTGAGCTCACTACGTAACAGCCTGCCCTACTGTCTGACCACCTGTGATTGTGGTTCCAAAGCATTCTGCTTCCTAGATCATTGCAGAACGAACAGTCATGGCTCATACCTGTGACAAATACAGATATCTTAGAAGGCACAAGGTTGTATGATCCAAAAAGTGACCACAAGGCTCTGATCATCCTACCGTATCTTACCAGGCACAAACCACCTAAATCGAAATAAAGCAATTGCTGTTTTTTTCAGCGTCTCTAACATTTCCCACCTTTTGGATAAACCAACTTGGAGCTGCCTCAGTTACTTCGCAAATCACCTCCTTCTTCTTGTCTCATTTTGTGTTATTTTTTATCTTTCCTCCTCCACCCCCAAGTGCTTTAGGGAATGGTCCTACTTGCTCAACCTATTCAAGCAATGTTGGTACCCAAACTGCTGGTGTTTCTATGCTTCTCCTTGAGAAAATCACAGGATCAGAGATTGCGAGCTGGACCTGGACAGTCACCAAGCCTAATTTCTTCAATTTACAGAAAAGGGAAATGAGGTGCTTAGAAAGATGAAACTCACACTGCTAATTAATGCCTGTTGTAGCATTTGAACCCAGATGCCTCTGACTTGCAGACCAACACTCAACATCACCGGGAATTTTTATGGAAATCTTTTTAATTTAAGGATCTGTGAAACAGTTCTTCTTACTCCTAGATAATTCAGAAAGGTAACCTGAAGCAATTCCATTGTTTGCCCCACACAGGAAACACATGCCATGTTCTTCCATTGAATTTTGAAATCCTTTTTTCCCTTGGAATAATATATTTTAAGAATTTCAACTCTGATATGGTCCAATTCCTGTAGCAATACATCCACACAATGATCACTGACAAGAATCTCTCACACATAGTACTAATAGTTAAGAGAATGTTTATAGATGGTCTCAAAATTATGGGATTCTCAGCATCCTCAGTTGTGTTTGTTATGGTTAGAGTTGTTTTTAAATAAGTTTGCTTCAATTACTGCAGAAGTGGAAGGGGCTGTACAAGTCCGAGTGCCTTGTTTCATGGGCAGCTCTGTCCAACGAATTCCCTACCAAGGGGTTAGGTTTCTCTCTAGTGATAAGATGACCTAAACAGAGGTAGGTGGGTCCTGGAATAACAGAATGCAAAATCTGTGACTGAGATATCCTTAGAGACCTCCCCATTGTTATGGAACCTGACAGATCTAGCCCTCTACTATCACAGCATTTAAGAGTTCAACTACATTCATGAAGCATGGGTTATGTGACCCCCACATTCAGGGCCCCACGCACAGGGCCTCATGTGCAAGGCCCTGTGCTAGGTACAGGGCCTCCTGAAATAATCTAATCCTAATGGGAAGACTCCATCAAGGCCTCTTCTAAGGGGAGAAATATTTTCCCAGGTCTGAATATCATTGCTTTTGGCCAGAAGCCACAGAGCATTATTATGCATAAATGATGTCATTTCAGCAAGGGAATAGATTAGCAACAGTGACAGATCTCCAAGGAGGCTTTCAAGAAAAAGGCAGGTTTAATTTCCATGCACTATCATCACATTTTTAATTCAACTGGAATTCATTATGTGCCTACTATGAGCCACTCTCAAACCTGGAGCTAGAGACACAAAGAAAAAAATGAAGCCATCTCTGCCCTCAAGGAACTCCTATTCTGTTGTGGAGAAACATCAGCTACTCAGAAAATTAAATACAGAGTAATTGAAAAGTCATTGGAGGAGGGAGGGAGAAGGGTGATGAAAACTCCCTGGGAGAGCAGGCAAAGCTCCTTTGGGGAGCTAACAGCTGAGCAGAGCCTTAAAAGTGGTCAGGCCATTTCCAGGCCATGGCAAGATATCAGAGCAAGACTTTGTGGACCACTGTCATCCCTGGTGTTGTGCAAACTTCCCAAGGGACTTAGCTTTACAAGAAAGAGATGAAATATGACATTGAGACAATTTCCTTTGGCTGTTAAAATGTGCCTTCCACTCTCAGTGATTTTCAAGACCTTTCACAAATGTCTGTTTCCTTGCAAAACCCAAAGTCATTGATGTCACTGCATTGACAGCAGTTTGCAGACAGTTCTTGGATGGGAGGGGGGAGTGGCAGGGATAGTTTTCTTCAAACCCATTTATATTTACTCCTCCCACACTCTAGGCTTTGGCTAGCCTATCCTGTCATTATCCACCACCCTCTGTCATTGGAAAGTTATACCCTATGGTATGCACTGGCAGCCCTGGAATAAATTCAGCCATTTTTCAATTGTGTCAGTTTCTTCATGACCCCATTTGAAGTTTTCTTGTCAGAGAAACTGAGGTAGTTTGCAGTTTCCTTCTCCAAATCATCTTATGGATGGGGAAACTGAGGCAAACATAGTCCAATGACTTGCCCACAGTCACAGTTAGTAAGTATCTGGGGTCAGATTTGAATTCAAGAAGTCTTTCTGACTCAAGGATTAGTACTCTATCCTTACTGAACAACCTAGCTACCCATCCTGGAAGAAAGAGATGACTGATTTGTGTATTTCTGGGGTATTGCTAGTGTTCATTCAAATATTTCTTAAATGATACACACCTACCACATTATCCCAGATAATTGTCATTTTTGGTTCACAAACACGGAGATGACTGCAGAAGGCAGTATGCTTATGAGTATGCGGGTGTGTACGTGTGTGTATGTATGTATGTATGTATGTGTGTATGTGTGTGTGTGTGTGTATTTCCAAAAATAAATTGAACATGAGCTCCAGCAAAATGTTATTGCTTTTGACCTGGCGAATTACCCTCTAATCCTTGCTACTCACTTCTCTATAGGTTTTTATAATACGGATCTTTCCTGGTCCTCCTTCTACCTGTCTAACTCATTTTCAGTCTTCTTGGCTAGATCTTCATATAGGTCAAATCATAAATGTGGTGTTGCCAAATGCTCTGCCTTGGGCCAACTTCTCTATTGGTTCTATACTATTTTACCAGGTGATCTCAAAAGCTCCATGGATTCAATGCTCCATCCATCTATGTGCAGATCTTATCTAGCCCTCAGTCCTCTCCTGACCTCCAGTCTTGCATCTCTAACTTCCTATTGGATATCTCAGACTAATGTCCCATAAACTTCCTAAAGACCTCCCATCAAAAATGGAAATCAATCATCCTCACAAAATCCTCCCTCTACCAAAAATCCATTTTCCTCTCAGTGGAAGCATCACCCTGCCAATCGCCTAGGCTCATAACTGGCATGTCACCCTTTACATTCTGTCTTCAACCCTTTCTTTCCTTCACCCTTAGATTAAATCAGTTAATAAGGCTTGTCATTTATACATGTATGACTTCTCTGGTATATCCTGCCAGCATTTTGGTGCAAACTATCATCAGGAAGGTTTTGGATGATTCAATGTTGGTCTCCCTCCTATTCCAATCCATCTTCAAGCTATCAAACTGATCTTCCTAAATGTGGGTCTGATCATGTAATAAGCCCCACTCCACCCTGCCCCCATTCAGTAAACTGTAGCAACTCCTTATTGCATAGAGGATAAAATACAAAACCTTCTTTTTTGGCATTCAAAGCCCTAGATCATCTGACCCCCTATTACCTTTCCTTTCGTCTTATATCTTACTCTCCTTCACATACTCTATGATCCAACAATACTGATCCTCTTACTGTTTTTCAAACAAAGCACATCATCTCCTCAATGTGCATTTTTTCAGATTTCCCCTCATGCCTAGATTCTCTTCCCTCTCTTTCCTTCTCCTTTAACTGATATCCTTTAAATCCCTGGTAAAACCCCATCCTATGAGGTGGTTTCAGAAAAACCTGTGATGACTTTGAAAATTGATGCAGAGTGAAGTGAGCAGAACCAAGAGAATGGTTCATACAATAACAACAATATTGTAAAGATAATCAATTTGAAATGCTTATGACTGTCAATCATCACAATGACCAACTAGCATTCCAGAGACCTCATTATGAAAAAGCTTCCCTATGTCTCCTGTTGGAGAAGTGATAGGCTCAGAGTACAGATGGAGACATTAAGGATTTTTGGACACAGCTAATGGAGGATTTTATTGTGCTTGACTATGTATAATTGTGACATGCATATCTTCCTTGCTTTTTCCACAAGAGGAGAGGAGAATGAAAATGTGGATTTTTATTTGAAAAAAATAATTTAATAAAAATCAAAATTCTACCTTCTACAAGAAATATTTCCCAATTGCCCTAAATTGTCGTGCATTTCTTGTGTTGTTCTAGTATATCTTGTAGGGTATCTTGCTTCTGCATATTTGTCTACAAGTGGTCTAACCAATTTGACTTTGAACTACTTGGGATTAGGACAGGTTTTTTTTTTTTTTTTGGCTTTCTTTGGTGTCTCTTTTGCTTAACAGAGTGCCTAGCACTCACCAGGGACTAAATAAATTCTTGTTGACTTAAAGAGAAACAGCCAAGCTATATGTGACGATGGAGGAAGATATCTGTCTCTCCAATGAGAATAAGTGCAAATAGTACATTCATGCAAATAGCTTAAAGTAAAATCAAGATCCCACGGAAAAGTGAAATGAAAAATGATGGAGAGAAGCCAAGAAGTTGTGTGGGCTCTCCCCAGTTTCCCTTGGAAACAACTTTAAATCAAGCCTCTAAAAGAATTCTGGAGCAACACAAAGTCAGAATGAAACAATTTTCCAAACCAAGATAACTTAGAAAGACTGCGGGAAAACACTGTCTCACTTAGGTAAAAGGAGAGCACAGGCCAGTGCATGTGGTATCCAGGCAAGTGCATGAGAGGTTCTTAGATAAAGCAGAAATAAGTAACAGAACATGGCTCTGTATCAGCAGGTGGCATAGCAGGTCAATTGTGAGGGTTCCAGTCCCAGCACAGGAGGAAAACTACCATCCCCAGAACCCAGGGTAAAAGAGGTGCAACTAGGCTGGGTTACCCTAACACAATGGGCAAGTAGCCAGCCCTAGAAGTCACAGCAAAGAGTGTCAGTGAGCAGATCCCTGACAAGAATCTTGGGACACTGTCCTCTGTGCCCCAGCAGTGAAACTCAGCTTTTCAAAATGAGCAAAAACCAAAAAGAGCCCTAACTGTAGAAATCTACCATGGTGACAAGAAGATTAAAATACAAACTCAGAAGATGACAAATCTGAAGCCTCAAAGAGGAGTATAAATTGGCTTCAAGTCCAAAAAGTCAACTCAGAAGATCTCAAAATGGATTTTAAAAATCAAGTAGGAGAGGAAGAAGTAAAATTGGAAAAAGAAAAGAGAATTATGAAAAAAGTGGAAACATCTTGGGAAAGGAAGCATAAATCATTAAAAGTGACTGAAGAAAACACTTCCTTAAAAAATAGATTTGACCAAATTGCAAAACAAAACAAAACACTGAAAAACAATGACTTTAAAAGCAGAATTGGCCAAATGGAGAAGGAGATACAAAAGCTAACTAAAGAAAATAATTTCTTCTAAATTAAAATAGGGCAAGTGGAAGTTAACGAGTATAAGACATCAAGAATCAGTCAAACAAAGTCAAAAGAATGAAAAAATAGAAGAAAATATAAAAGGCCTCATTGGAAAACAACTGACTTGGGGAATAGATCCAGGAGAGATAATTTAAGAATTATTGGACAACCCAAAAGCAATTATCATGCACAAAAAAAAAGAAAGAAAAGAAAAGAGCCCACCCAGAAACTTTCAAGAAATTATGAAGGAAAATGGCCCTGATATCCTAGAACCAGAGGTAAAATGGACACTGAAAGAATTTGCCATTCACCTCCTGAAAGATATCCCAAAATGAAAACTCCAAGGAAAATTGTAGCCAAATTCCAGAGGTATCAGTTCAAAGAGAAAATACTGCAGGCAGCCAGAAAGATACAATTCAACTATCAAGGAGTCAGAGACAGGATCATAAAGGACTTACAGTTTCTGTATTAAAGGATCAGAGGTCATAGAATTTTGTAATCATTTGTCCTTCATTCTTAAAATGGACCATGATATCCAAAGGGTGATGCCATAACAAACAAGTGATTTGGATTTAAATGAGGGAGGGCTGCTTAAAGTCACCAGCCTCGTTTTCTCCTCCAGAGCAATCTGCTTCCAATGGCGAGATATAGATTAGGATGATCGGAGATGGAGATGGATGCAAAGGAAGACAAAAGAGCTTGGATTACAAGCAAGAATCAATGACCCAGGAAAATTGAGCATAATCTTTCTTTGTTGGGGGGGGGGGGCAGCATTCAATGAAACAGGAGACTTTCAAACTTTCCTAATGAAAATACCAGGACTGAAAAGAAAATTTGATCTTGAAACATAACACTCAGGAGAAGAGTAAAGACATAAACAGGAAAGAAAACAAATCGTGGTATTCCCTAAGGTTAAAATGTTTACATCCTTACATAGGAAGACAATACTTGTAACTCTTAAGAACTGTATCTCTATTGGGACTTTTAAAAGGAGTATACTTAGGCAGAGGGGGTGGGTACAAGTTGACATGGATGTGATGATAAAAATAATAATTAATGTGTTAAATGAAAAGGGAGGGCATCTGACAGAAGGGAGGACAAACTGGGGAAGGCAGTGGTCAGAAGCAAAACACTGGTTAGGAGGGACAGGGTGAAAGGAGAGAGCAAAGTATAAAGAGGGGGAAAATTAGGATGGAGGGAAACACAGAGGTAGTAATTGTAACTGTGAATGGGAGTGGGATAAACTGTCTCATAAAATGAAAGGAAATGTGAAAGTGGATTAAGAACTAGAATCCTACAATATGTTGTTTACAAGAAACACATTTGAAGCAGAGAGACACACAGAGAGAAAAGGTAAAAGTCTGAAACAGTATACCTTATGCTTCAACTAAAATTTTAAAAAAATCAGAGGTAGTAATCATGATCTCAGACAAAGCAAAAGCAGAAATAAATCTAATTAAAAGAGATAAAGAAAGAAATTATATCTTTCTAAAAAGTATCATAAACATAGAAGTAACATCAATACTAAAAATATTTGCATTAAGTAGTAGAGCATCCAACTCAAAGGAGTTAAATTAGTTACATGAATAGACAGCAAAAGTATGCTAGTGACCAATCTCAAATTCCCCCTCTATGAACTAGATAAATCTACCTACAAAATATACAAGAAAAAAGATGAATATGCAAATAGAATTTAGGAAAAATTAGATGTGATAGACCTCTACAAAATTAAATAAGATAGAAATGAATTTATATTTTTCTCAGCAGTATATGGCACCTATACAAAAATTGACTATGCATTAGGGCAGAAAAGCCACATAATCAAATGCAGAAAGGCAGGCATATTAAAGCATCCCTTCCAGATCATGATGCAATAAAAATTACATGGAATAAAGGGAGATGTAAAAATAAATAAAAAATAATTGGAACCTAAATAATTTAATGCTAAAGAATGAGTAAAATCAATAATTTCCTCAAAGACAATGACAAAAATGAGACAACATACCAAAATTTAAGGAATGCAGTCAAAGCACTTCTTAGGAAAAATTTTATATCTCTAAGTGCTTACATGAATAAAATAGAAAAAAACCAGATTTAAAAAAATGGGTGTGTAATTTAAAAAGCTAGAAAAAAAAGAACAAATTAAAAATCCCTGACAATTAAATCCCAAATTAGAAATTCTGAAAATCTAAGAGAAGTTTAATAAAATAGAAAGAAAGAAAACTATTGAACTAATAAGTAAAACTAAGAAGTTTTGGTTAATTGGATTTAAAAAAAGAAAGAAGAAAATCAAATTACCAGTATCAAGAATGAAAAGGTTAAAGTCACCAACGATGAAGAAAAAAATCAAAGCAGCAATTAGGAGCTATGTTGCCCAACTCTATGCCAATAAATCTGACAATCTAAGTGAAGTAGATGAATACATACATACACACACACACACACACACACACACACACACACACATACGCGCGCGCGCGCACACACACAGATTAATAGAAGAGGAAGTAAAATACTCATGTAACCCAATTTTATAAAAATAAATTGAATAAATGATCAATGAACTCCCCCCAAAAAAAATCTCCAGGGACAGATACATTTACAAGTGAATTACAACAAATGTTGAAATAAAAATTAATTCTAATATCATATAAACTGTTTGGAAAAATGAGTAAAGAAGGAGTTCAACCAAATTACTTTTGACCCAGATATTGTGTTCCTATCTAAACCAGAAGAGCCAAAACAGAGAAAGAAAATTATAGACCAATTTCGCTAATGAATGTTGATGCGATTTGTAAAAGATAAAATGTTAATTACAACAATATATCTTGAGGACAATACACTATGACCAGGTGAAACTAATATGAGCAATGAAGGACTGGTTCAACATTAGGAAAGCTATCAGCATAATTGACCATATCAATAACAAAACGAACAAATCATACAATTACCTCAATAGATGCAGAGAAAAGCTTTTGAAAAAATACAGCACCAATATCTATTAAACACACTCGAGAATATAGGAATAAATGGAGCTTTCTTTAAAATGATAAGTAGTATCTATCTAAATCCATAAGCAAACATTATCTGTAATGGGGATAAGCTAGAAGCTTTCCCAGTAAGATCATGGATAAAACAAAGCTACTTACTATCACCACTATTATTCAATATTGCACCGGAAATGTTAGCTTTATCAATAAGAGAAGAAAAAGAAATTAAAGGAATTAGACCAGGCAATGAAGTAACACAATTCTTTGAAGATGATATGATGGTAGACTTAGATAATCCTATAAAATTAGCTAAAAATAATACTTTATAATTAACAATATTAGCAAAGTTGTAGGATATAAAATAAACCCACACAAATCATCAGCATTTCTATACATCACCAACAAAGTTAAGCAGCAAGAGATATAAAGTGAAATTCCATTTAAAATAGCTGTAGACAATATAAGATTCTTGGAAGTCTACTTGCCAGGACAAATGCAGGAACCATATAAAGATGATCATAAAGCACTTTTCAAACAAATAAAGCCAGATCTAAACAATCAGAAAAATGTCAATTGCTCACGGATAGGCAGAGTTAATATAATAAAAATCACAATTCTACCTAAATGAATTCATTTATTCAGTGCTATACAATTAGATTACCAAAATTATTTTATAGAGCTAAAAAACATTGTAACAAAATTCATCTGGAAGAACAAAAGGTCAAGAATATCAAGGGAATTAATGAAAAAAAATGCAAAGGAAGTTGGCTTCACCTTACTGGATCCAATACTATATAAAGCAGCAATTATCAAAACTGTATGACACTGGATAGAAATAAAGTCATAGATTAGAGGAATAGATTAGGTGCCTAAACCACAATAGTAAATTATTATAGTAAACTACTGTTTGATAAACCCCAAGACTCTAATTTGTGGGATAAGAACTCACTATATGAAAAAAATAACTTAGGGAAAACTAGAAAATAGTATGGCAAAAACCAGACATAGATCAACATCTCATACCATACACCAAGAAAAGTTCAAAATAGACATGATTTAGGTACATGATTTAGACATAAAGAGTGATGCCATGTAGTGGCAAACACATTGGCATACCCAAGATGGCTGCTAGCCCAGGTTCTTAGATCTGCTTTACTAGGAAAGCTAGCTGTTTAGGGTCAACAATATTTTTAAATTACATTCACTAGTTCATCAGAAAAGTTAGCATGCTAACTTCAGAGAAAATCCAAACAAAGAAAATAGAGAAAAAGCAAGCAGAGAAATAAAGACCAACAGACTGGTTGCTTGCTGTCTTAGGTGGGAGGGAGGGAGAAAAAAAAGTTGAATCTCAAAATCATATTGTTCTGACTGAGAAATTAGCATGCATCAACAGACAGATCTAATTGTCTGACCAAGGCAATATATACATAGTTAGCAGAGAGAGAAGCACCAGCACCTGAGTTTTTCAAAGCCAGGGAGCTCCTTAAAAGGCTACCCAGAGTCTCATCTGGTCAAATCTCAAGAAAACTCTTCCAATGAATAAGCTGCAAAGCAAAATGCTAACCTCAGAGTATAAATACCTTTTTCAGAGCCAGAGGTCAACACAACCCTCATGACTCAGTGCCTAATTAGAAATTAACGAAAAGTGTTAGAGATTTGTTTGTGGGAAGCAAGCTTCCCCTAAGAAAACTTCCCTTAAAAGATTTCAACTGGGGTCTATTAATGAGCGGGGATGATCTTTTAACCCATTAACATTACATACCATAAGCAAATTAGGAGAGCAAAGGATAGTTTATCTGTCAGACTTATGGAGAAGTGAAGAATTTATGCCCATACAAGAGATAGAAGACATTAGAAAATGCAAGATGAATAATTTCAATTACATTAAATTAAAAAAAAGTTTCTATCAATTAAAATCAGCACAACCAAAATTAGAAGGAAAGCAGAAAGATGGGAAATAATTTTTACAACCAATGTTTCTGATAAAGGTCTCATTTCTCAAATATGTAAAGAACTGATTCAATTCTATAAGACTATGAGTCATTCTTCATTTGAGAAATTGTCAAAGGATATGAACAGGAAATTTTCAGATGAATAAATTAAATCTATCTATAGTCACATAAAATTATCTAAATCACTGCTAATTAGATAAGTACAAATTAAAATGACTCTGAGGTACCATCTCACACATATCAGTTTGGCTAATATGACAGAAAAGGAAGATGATAAATGTCGGAGAAGTTGTTGGAAAATTGGGACACTAGTGCATTGTTGGTGGAGCTGTGAATTGATCTAACCATTCTGGAGAGCAATTTGGAATGACACCCAAAGGGCAATCAAGCTGTGCATACTATTTGATTCAGCAATACCACTACTAAGTCTATATCCCAAAAGTGATCATAAAAAAAGGAAAAGGACCCACATGTACAAAAATAGCAGTTCTTTCTTTTTTTGGTGGCAAAGAATTATAAATTTAGGGAATGCCTATCAGTCAGGAAATGGCTGAACAAGTTGTGCTATATGAATGAATGTAATACTATTTAGCTATAAGAAATGATGAACAGGCAGATTTCAGAAAAAAAAAATGTGGAAAGACTTACATGAACTGATGCTGAGTGAAGTGAGCAGAACCAGGAGAACATTGTACACAGTAACAGAAATGTTGTGTAATGATCAACTATGATTTACTTAGCTCTTCACAATGAAAAATGCTATACACACCCAGAGAAAGAATATGGAGTCTGAATGCAGTTCAAAGCATACTATTTTTACTTTTTTTTTCTGACTTTTCCCTTTTCTTGTGTTTCTTCTTTCACAATGAGCGGGAGAAGTGAAAATTTCACAGACTATATCCTAAAATCTAGTAAGGTTTCTCGGTGGAAGAGGCCTGAGTCTCAGTTTCTCCCTTGCCCCTTCTTTATTACTGCAACATCAGCATTAAGTCCTTTAGGACCCTTCCCCCTCTCTGGCTTTAGTGTTTGCCAAATAAGGACATTGACACTTGAATTGGGTATACCCAGTTTCCTTGTTGTTTGTCTATTTTCCTGCCTAGACAGTAAGCCTGCCTCCCAAACAATCAATGGGAATGAGGGATAGTAGTGGGAGGGGATTTGTTTATACTAAGGTATATAATGCTTTATCTTCTCTAACAGGTCTCCTTCCATTAGGCCAACCTGGTGGAACTGATGCCTTTTTCTCACAAGAACTGAATTAAAGTTTCCTGTTTCTTGCCATGAGACATCTCTAGGTTTTTATAAAATTTGGCTAAGGGATTTTTGGGGTCCCTGTATCCCACACAACAACATGACTAATGAGGATATAGGTCTATATGATTGCACATTTATAACTTATATCAGATTGCTTGCTGTCTTAGGGTGGTAGAGATGGAGAAAAAAAAAGTTGAAATTCAAAACCTTATAAAAATGAATACTGAAAATTATCTTTAGATTTAATTAGAAAAAATAAAATGCTACTCACAAAAAAAAAGAAAAGTGAAAGCATAATATATCTGAGTTGGACAGAAAGAGAGGTCCTAGGTAGGTTGTGCTTTGCTTGACAGGAGGGAGCAGTCACAGTGTTGAGCTTACTCATCCACCATGACAGCTCCCAAAAAATTGGCCGTAGAAGCACATGTGTGAGATGAAAGAGTTCAGAGTCTGAATCTAAGGTCAGAAAAGGTCTTTATTCTTTCTCAAGAGAATGGACTCTGCCCCAGTCGCCCACATGGCAGCAGGGAGAGAGCAACAGGTAGAAGCCAGCCCATGGTTATAATAATCTTCTAATGGAGAAACCCAACCCCCCCAACTGGCCTTTACTCTTATTGGTAGGGAGGCTGACCCACAGCCTAAGCACGGGAATTTCTATGAGACAAAGGACCTGGAAACATGTGGGTGTCCAATGAAAGCAGTCTTAACCTTATTTGGCATATCTTGTGCTGAGTTGGCACTGGGGGAGGGTCTTCATTGCTCTAAGCCCCAGATTGCTGGAAGGCCAGGTGACCTAAACCTAGGCCTAGTGAATACTGAAGCCACTCTAGATTTGATTTTTCAGAATGGGGAAAATTCACTATAAATTATCCCTCACACACAGATTCTTTACCTCCCTCCACACCACCACTACTTCTCTCTACTATCCTAGGATTCACTACGTATACATGACAATGGTGGTAACCTCAGAAGAAGAATAAAAATGGAAACCCCTTGATGGCAAGGACTGGTTTTCCTTTTGTCTTCATAGTTTTGTCCTTAATGAATGCTCATTTGTTTGAATAAAGCTAAACAATGATGCTTTACACCCATTTCATTCCCCACTCCTTTCCTCTTTGTCTTTGAATCTTCTCTTTTTCTCCATTACTAGTGAGGACAGCAAGGATGGGTGAATTGCTTAGAGAAAATCTCATCTATATTTATACTCCTTTAAACTGGATGGGAAAGGAGGAAAAAGGAGATAACGAGCAAGGCTGCAAAGAAGGGCAGGCCTTTTGTTTTTTTTGGGGGGGTAGGGGTGGGGGACAGAATCTTTCACTTTATCAGTACAAGAGTCTTCCAAAGAGGAAATGTCCTCCACTACTGATGATGAGTAATTTGTATGTTAAATAACACCATTCTGCAAAGCTTCTGAGGGCATTGAAAGGGGGAAATTATATCAATGCAATAGTTAAAGTATCTTAAAGACAGTCCTAAAACCCAGATAGCCCAACTCTAAAACCTGCCTTCTATTTGTTATACAATGTTACTTCTCATGGTTGTAACTCTAGTCATGACTTTTTTTAGATAAGATTCCCATTTGTACACACACACACACACACACACACACACACACACCGTACAAAGTAATTCGTTCCTTTCTCTTGATGATTAGAATTCATCCTTCACTCCCTTCAAGAATCAGTCTGCAGTAATCATCCAGTCATTCCCTTAGTCTGAGCGACAAGATGCCACCTCTCCATTGTTTGCTTCAATCAATATTGTCTGCAAACAGGCTAGAATTATTTCCTTGTTACTAACTCTATTGTGAATAAAAAGGATTTCTCAGCATAGAAAAACAAAAAATTTTGCTAAATGCAATAGGTTCTTTAAATATTAAAGGAATGAGTTACATGACTTAAAACAATTGGATCTTTGTTTTTAACTCAGTGTTTTCGGAATTCTCAGCCTGGGGTCTGTGAGAGACTGAGGAGAGCCTTGACCATCAGCAGGTCTGCATGACTGGACAGTAAAATGAGTAACATAAGTGAAAAGAAAAGTTTCAGTGGGCCAAGGATGCCTGCTGGGGTTTGTAACAGCTATAGCTTCCCAGGTTGCAGATTAGGTTTCTATAGCTTTTGAGGATCTCATAGAGTTCAAAGCTTATCAGTGCAATTTTGAGGGAGAAAATTAACTGGAGAAATGTGTAAGACTTGAAATCACAGGAGACACTAAAGGTCAGGTTTGTTCCTGTAGGAAAATGCATTTCTCTGGGGTTTGTCTTAGCTGATTCCCCACACGGACGGTAAGCTTGTAAGACAGTGAGGGGGTCTCTGTCATGACAGAATCAGTCCAGCTCATTCTGCTCTTGCCTACATCATATGGCCCGAGTCCCTGCGGCTTTGTGCTCTTGATCTCAGAGGTACTTTGTTTTTTCTGGGATGTTTCACTAATAATCACAGTACTGATGTTCATCACCATCCTCTACACTTACATTTCCTAATATGTTCTCCCCACTCTCCAAAACCACAGTCAGGCCTTTTAATAGCAACAATAAACAAGCAGAAATAAATAAGTTAAATGGAAAAATATTTAGAAAGAAAAGTGAAAGCAGTTCAGCAAAGCGAATCAACACGGCCACACAGTGTGACAGTGTAGACAGCGTCCCTCCTCCCGAGGAAGAGTCTGCCACCTGTGGCCACAATGACAGGAGACAAGTCTTCCCTCATCTCATCTCATTTCATTCTTGACAAGTTGACCAACTATCATCACTGAGGTCAATACGCCCCCTGAGCTGATGGAGCAAGACACCTTGAGGGAGAGCTTGAAGTGGTTGTGTGCCAGGTACGTCACATGACCCCACCACTCCCCTTAGACTCATAAGAAGCAAGCCAAGGGCTCTGGGAACTGAATAGAGGACCTAAGATGAGAGAGATGAAGGCCCTAGAAAAGAGAGGAAGGGAGAGGCAGAATGGATTAAATTCTCTGCCATAAAAGATGCCCGAGGGAGATTTTACAGTGGAGGGGGAAATGGGGAAGTGGGGAGGGGAGCCCATGAACATCACTGCCTTTGGAATTTAAGCAATGAGGAAATAAAATACACACTCAGTTGGGAAGAGAAATCTATTTTACCATACAGGAAAGTAGGAAAGAAAGGGGATAAGAGGAGTGGGGGAGGTGATAGAAGAGAGCTCAGCTTAGGGGAGGCAAAAGTCAGAAGCAAAGTACTTTTGAGGATGGACAGGGTGAAAGAAGAGAGAGTAACATGAACAGCAGGAAAACAGGATGGAAGGAAATACATAGTTGATAGTTGTCACCGTCAGAAAAATTATATTGTGTTTCTCTGATAAAGACCATTCCTCAAACACATAGAAAATGGAGGCAAATTTATAGAAATAAGAGCTGTTACTTAATTGATAAATGACCAAAGGACACAAGCAGTTTTCAGACTAAGTAATCAGAGCCATCTGAGCCGTATGACAAAAATATTCTCTAAATCAATATTGATGAAAGAAACGCAAATTAAGATAACTCTGAGCTACTCCCTCAGAGCTGAGGACTGGTGAATATGACAGAAAAATAAAATGACAGATGTTGGAAGGGATGTGGAAAAACTGAAACACTAAAGTACTCTTGGGAAAGTTGTATACTGATTCGATAGCTCTGATGAGCACTTGGATCTGTGGCCAAAGGGCTAGAAACCATGCATACCCTTTGACCAAGCAATACCATTAATATTTCTGTATCCCAAAGAGATAAAGAACTAATATATAAAAAAACTTATACATATAAACATATTTATAGCAGCTCCTTTAGTGGTGGTATGGAGTTGGAAATTGAAGAGATCTTCATCAATTAAGAAAAGGCTGAAAAATTTGTATGTGATTGTGACAGATTTAAGAAATGATGAGCAGTATGCTCTCAGAAAACAACAACAACAAGAACACCAGAAGACTTACATGAGTAGAAGCAAAATTAAATGAATGGAACCAGAAGAACTTTGTACATAGTAACAGTAATATTGCATGATGATCTACTCTGGATAATAGCTGTTCTCAGCAATATCGTGACACAAGAAAATTCTGGAGGACTTGTAACAAAAGGTATTATCCTTCCCCAGAGAAAGAACTGGTGAAGACTGAATGCAGATCAAAGATTATATAGATATAGATATAGATATAGATATAGATATAGATATAGATATAGATATAGATATAGATATAGATGTAGATATAGATATAGATATATAGTCTTTATTTTTTAATTTTTTAATTTTGTGCCTATCTTTTCTTTCACAGAATGACTTACACAAAAATGTGTTTTGCATGACTACACATTTATAACCTAGGTTGAATTGTTGGCTTTCTCAATCATGGAAGAGGAAGGAAGGAAGAGAATCTGGAAATTCAAAATTTCAAAATTTGAAAAAAAAAAGGCTAAAATTGTTTTTACATTTAATTGGTTAAAATAAAATATTAAACAATAATCATTGTATTTACTGCTTTCCTGATTCGGATCAATTCACTGTGTATGTATCCCTTTGCCTCCCTGAATTGTTCATAGTTATCATTCTTACAGTAGTTACTCTCCATGTATAAAATTCATGTAAAAAATGCTGGTTGGCATACTACAATTAGTCAACACCCTCTTTATTTACTACCGCCAAATATTCTGTTAGAAATAGACTGGTGTGGACGTGAACTTGCTTTCTGCCTTTGACCTCTTGGGCCCAGATTCCCAGCAGTAGGATCACTGGATCAAGAGCAGTCTTCATCATTTTTAGCACAAATCCAAATTGTTTTCAGAATAGATGGGACAATTGGGACAATTCATAGATTTGCCTACAGATTATTGGTGTGCTAATATTCCCATAGTCCCTCCATCATTGGCTTTGCCTCTTGTCATCTTTTCTCATTTTCTGGGTGTGAGGTAAAACCCCTGGGTGTCCTGGATTTGCATTTCTCTTACTATTAGTGAGTTGGGTAATTCTTTAATATGTTTGTAAATAATTTACAATTCCTTTGAAAACTATTTGTTCAGATATTTAGACCACTTAGCCATTAGGGAATGACTCTTGGTTTTGTATATTTGTGCTGATTTTCTACATATCTTGTATATAACAATGGCTAATGAAAGCTAGCATTTCTGTAGTGCTTTAAGGCTTGCAAAGCTTGTTATAAATACCACTATATGAGATCTTCAGATCAACCCTAGAAATTATGTGCTTTTATGATTACTGTTTTACAGATCAAGAAGCCAAGACAGAAATTTGTTACGTGACTTGTCCAGGATCATCCAACCAGTAAGTGTCTGAGACTCAATTTCAATTGAGGTCTTCCTGATTCCAGGTGCAGGACTCTACCTACTGTGCCCCTAGCTACCCTAGCATGTACCAAGTGCTTTGGAAACATTCAAACACCTTCCAGGGGCCAGCTCTTATCACTTACTAAATGTGTGACCTTGAACAAGTCTTAATTTCAAATTTAAATTTTTCTATTAAAATTATAATTCTGTTTTAATTGGTAAAGCAATGTGCACATGACAATGGAGCCAATTTCACAGGGATCTCCTGAGGAGAAAAATTGGATAATGAAAGTGAATTCAAGTAGCCAGTGCCCTCTTGGTTCAGCCATGAATTTTGTGGCTTAATTCTTCTCATTCATGTTGTGTTTTAAACTTTGCAAAATCCTTTCCTTAATACAACCTGATAGGTAAATACTACACTTGTTACCATGCCCATTTTACAGGTGAGGATACTGAGATTCAGAGAGTTTAATTGGCTTGGCCATTGTCATATAGTTAGTGAGTTCCTGCAGTACAATTTTGCCCAGGTCTGCTGACTGTAATCCCTTTGCTCTCTTCAAAACCTTGTGTTGCTTTGAACAGAATCTACATGACATAATTGTGTCAAAGGGGAAAGAGTCCAATTCCAGGGCTCATTTGGGAGCATTAGACAACTTGCCTCCTCTTCTTCTTCATGATCACAAAGTAGCAGATGTCCATCACCCTTAGCTCCAGCCTTGAATAGATATTTCCAAAGTCAAGAGATACATCCCCAATTTAAGAGTATGTGTGAATGTGTATGTGTGTGAGTGTGTGTGTGTGTGTGTGTGTGTGTTGAGGTGTTTCACCAATCAAATCTCTTAATTCAGTGACCTCACCATTTACCCTTGCCCTTTTCTTACATCAGAGTTTAAGAATTGGAAGGGATATGAATGCTCATCCCATTCAAGCTGTGCCCAAAAGAAGCCTCATAGGCACATGCTTGACAAGTGGTAACATACCATCAGCTGGAGGACATTCAGGGAGAGGAGGCACTTTTGTGCTGTGACAGCTCTGATTGGGGGAAAGTCAGTTTTGGGATCAGTTTCTTTGATAAGAAGACCAAATTGGCCCAATTCCCTCAACCTGCCAATGCCTCTGATTCTGCTGTCTACATCCAAACAAAGCTCGTCTCATTCCTCTTTCATGTGACAGACCTTCAAAGACTTGAACACATCTTTCATGCTCCCCCTCTCCCTGCCTCGTCTCCTCTCCAAGCTACATGTCCCCTTTCCTCAAGCAATCTTCATATGACAAGTTGGAAAGGTCCTTCTCTAACCTCATTCCCTCTTCTGGACCTCCACTAGTTCATCAATGTCCGTCATAAACAGTGGTGCCCAGAACTGAATATAGTGCTTGACAGAAAAAAATACCCGTTATTGAGCACATACCACATTTAAGGACCTATACTAAGCATTTTATACATTTATTTCTTTTTTATCTTAGGGGAATTTTCACCTCCTTATTCCTGGATACAGTGTCTCTCTCCTATAGTCCAAGAGGGTATTTGATGGTGTTGCTGTCACAATACACTGGGCTTTTATTAAGCCTACATGTCACCAATACCTCAAGATCTTTTTTAGACACATGGCCACTTGATCATTTTGTATTGAAAAGCTGATTTTTAACCCCCATGAAACTGATACTTGTTGAATTTCATCTTACTAGATTCAGCCCAATGGTCTCATCACTAGCTTATTGCATCTGGATTCTGCCATCTAATGTTTTTTTTTTCTCTCCCAGTTTTGTGTCATTGGGAATTTTGACATGTATGCTTTTATTAACAATACCAATTAGAAACACACAAACACACACACACACACACACACACACACACACACACACACACTTGGGATCAGATATAGATCCCTAGGGCCCTTTGATTAAGATCCCCTGCCAGGTTTATTTCTAATCATTAACTATATCCCTGGATGTATGCCTTATTGACTTAAATCTATTCAAATCACTAATTTATAAAGCGTTTCATCAGATTAGATCAAAGGCAATAAAATCAAAATCATTATTCACATGTCTCATTGACATAGACTTTGTATTCCATTCATTCCCCAGACACAATCCCATCCAAAGGCAGAAAACTGAATTCCACGTTCCCAATACCATTTACCACCAGCTGAGCTGAGCTGTGGTCTGAGTCACATGGTGATAGGGATATATACACATATATATGCGTATACATATACATACATACATATATATGTGTGTATATACATATATATATTCATAATTGCCTTTTTCCAATAAAAGTCAAACCAGATGCAAATGATTAGCTCATAGTTCAGTTGTAGTGTTATGGAAATGTTAGGTGTCTTTCCTAGTTGTGGCTACATAGGCAAACAGAGTACATGATGACACTGGGTACCTTGATGGTGCGAATAGAACTCAATTCACAATTCAATCTTCTCTTCATATTTTTTTTCTCTTTTCCTAGAATAATGAATAATATCTGTTTGAGGGTCTCATAGTATTGCAGTTATTTCTGTTGTCTGAGCTCCTGAAAAGTCCAGTGATCATAAGAAAGGATAGGTGCTATACCATATTGCCATCATCACCTCAATGTCCCTCCCCCAAGTCTCCTTGACAAGTATGAACATTGGGTGTTTCTCTTTCACGGGAACATGCTTCCTGGGCAGGCATATCCTGGTATAGTGATAAGAGGACTAAAAAATCTATAAAGTACCTTGAATTTTAATGTGAATTTCAAATTGTGAAATTTACCAAGCTGTTTATTATAATTATTATTTTATGCAATCAAGGCCTTGCCAAAACAAAGCTGTAATGAGTCTTGGGAGAATCCTTAGCTCTGAATTCCATAGCTCTGATAGAAATGGGCCTTGGGAATCTACAATGGGGCTTTCTGTTGCATGATAATATGCCATAAAGCTAGCATTAGAGAGAATTTTGAGGTCATCTATTCTAACGCCTCTAAATTTACAGTTGAGAAAACTGGGCCCCAAAGGAGATGTGGCTTACCCAATGCTGCACAGCTAGTAAGTGGCAGGACCAGATTATGAAGCCAGTGTTTCTGACTCTAGATCCCAGGCTCACTGTCCTGGCTATTGTAATTGGTGGTGGTAGTCGTGCCATTGGGGCACACAGCTGCCCTTCTATTTAGGGTGTAGAAGAAATAGCAGAATACAAAAGGGGTGCAATATTGTTTCTGAGAGAGGAATATTCTCTTGAAGCTCCCGAGCTTGTAACTGGACACGACAGTATCGTCAGGCTCCCTCCTTGCTAAATGAACGATGTGAGCCAGGAACTATTGCTAAGGAAGGTAGCAAGGTATACAGGATGAGATAAAGAACCTGAAATCCTTTGGACCTGTGCTCTAATCCTATCTATCACACTTTCTAGTTATTATTAGCAAAGCACTTTCAATTTCTGAGCTTCATGTGCTTCACCTGTAAACTAGGGGGGAGGGGAGGGTAACAATGTCTACTAACTACATTTACCTCACGGGAAAGCTGATGAGATTTTTAAAATACATGCCAGGCACTTGGCAGAGATGGCAGAGCTGTGTAAATGTCAGCTACTATAATGGATCCAGTGCTCATCCCCACTGAGTCAAACAGTGGAGCTTCAGGTCCTTTCCAAAACGTAAAACTTTGCCCTCAACAATACTGAGTCTCTGGCATGCTCAACAAACAGACTGGCTACACACTTCAAAGGAGCAAACGGAAATGAAAATCACTGTTTGAAACCAGTAAGCATCCAGGAACCTGCATTAGTCAAGAATCCTTGTTCTTGTTGTTTATTAGGGAGAAAGAGCTGAGTCATTTTACTCCATGAAAGGCATTGTGGGAAAACCCCACATCTTTTGCCAGCTGCCCAAGAATCATTGCAATTTCTAGGGGAAAATTCTTAATCATACCTTTCTTCATTCTTTTTTGGGGAAACGAAATGGGGAAGGGGGTGGTGGACCTATGACTTTACTGAATTAGAATCTTTGGGTTAGGTAGATCCCTTTACCGATGCCGGTGAGTGTTTTATAAAGTTGCCTAGATAGGGTGAGTAAGACATTACCTGATTTGTCCAGGGTCACATAGCCTATGAACACCAGAGTTGAGATAGGCACAATGTCTTTCTGACCTCACATCAAGGTGACTGGACAGAGAGCTGGATTCAGAGTAACTGTTTTTTGTGAGAAAGGAAACACAATGCTCTCTACCTTGGACAGCAACTTATTGGTTCTTGGCGCTCCATTCGTTCACTGACTACACCATATTTCCATTCCTTTCTAACCATTTCTCAGCAATCTTCATATCTGCAGGCATAAGCTAACGGCCTCTCCAGCCATCATGAGTATTCTAATACTCTGATAATTTACCTCTTACAAGTAGAATTTGGATCGAGTAATGTGGAATGGTGTTCTAAAACTCAAGGAAGGTAGGTTCTAGGATACTGGTGGCAAAGGGAAGGCTTGGAAGGGTCATTTGGGAACTCACACAATCACAATATCTCAGAGCTGAATGAACTTCAGAAACCATCATGGTCAACTCATTTTCGAACAAGAGCCATGTTCTGTGTGTCTGAGACCGCAGAAATGGCTCACTGAGGGGGAACCTACCAATTCTGAGGAAGCCATTCTGAGGCTTTTGTTGTCCTCTTGTTTTGTTTACTGCCCTCATTGTTAGGAAAATTGTACTGATACCAGTCAAAATTTAACTTTAAAACGCCCATCCACTGCTCCTGGTTTTTCCCCTGTGATGGTGGCAGAAATCTACTCTGTCTTTCATACCATAGCTTTTCAGAGACTCGTAGACAGGCATGATGCCCAGTAAACCTTTTCTGCAGGATGACCATGTCCCTGCATAAACCTATTAGGAAGGTCGAGTCACTTGGTTCCTTTGACCCACATGAACCCACTCATGACAGAGCAGTGAGATACTACAAATTCTAAATTTCCTTCTGAATAATCAGAGCTATCGTGATCAGAATTATTATGCCTGACATGATGTTATCGTTATCTATTTAATCACAAGCTGATTCTTTCACATTTTATAACTCACGCAGGTGAATCAATAATTCTCTGCATTCACATGACATTTACTGAAGTATTTGAGTTTCACCTCATGCAGTAGAATAGAGAAGCCATGGCTCTTTGGAAAGAATGAAGGCTATAGGCTTGTGTTCCATCTGCTCCACTTATGAGATTTGTGGACTCCCCTCCCCCAAGTCAATTAACCTCTTTGACCTAAAGAGTGTGTATGGGGCAGGGGAGATGGCACCAAATCCCAGAGCTGGATTTCTCATCTAGAAAACTGGAATGATCAGAGAACTGTGTGCCCTTCCCCACAGTGCAAAGCACTCTTTAGAGTTCTATTACAAATGTGACCTACAACAAAAAGTTGGCTATTGCTGGCATTCTTTCTCATAGGATGAAATAATAGCATCTATGAAAATAAACAATGACACCTGTATCTTGAAAGTTCCATATTTTGGAAATAAATGAGTCCTACTTAAGCTCTCCCGGAAGGAAAGCAGTGCATACCACATTCATGAATCCCGTTGATTTAATCACTTCTGTAGATTAGGCTAGACCAAAAGACTCAATCTCTTCGAGCTTTGGGCTCTTTGGAATCAGTTTAAATGTTTTATTTTTGAAGTGGTTCAGTCAGTATGTATCATTAACATTTTAAAATCATTAGTAATGGAATTCTATTCCTCATGGATGGAATTAACTGTGACCACACTGCAGGAACTTTAATGGTACTTTTTTCACCTAAATTATGAACTTAATATTGTTATGTTTCTTACAAGGATTCTGGTTTTAGACATTCTTTTCATTGGAATAATCTCATCCTTTCCCACATGTCATTCAAATTGATAAACACATTTTAAAATATCAATCAAGGTTTCCTATGGGAATACAATTGCTAGGCTTTGATGTGCACTTTCCTGCATGACTTTTTTAAGTACAATAAAAAGGACCCCTTTTTTCTCAATCAATTTTAATCCAGGGAGGGATAGAATTGGATGGTTCCCATTATAAAAATCAGTGTTTTGCAAATAAAATTATTCTTATCAATTGAGAAAAGCACAAGAACCCAGATGCGAATTAAGAGATTTTTCAGACTCATTAAATAGACATATATACTTTGCCCTCTTTTACAGCTACAGACTAGTTGGTTCTCACATTCTCCCATGAGGTAAAAGACAAACAGTCCAAAAACTCTGCATATTCTGAAAACACATTCACCTTGTGAACTTGGACAGATCTCTTAACCTCTGAGTGCCTCAGTCATCTTTCTAAGACCATAAGTTGCTGTCAAGTTGTTACCTGCTATGATATAAGGCATTTATAAAATTGGACTTCACTGATTAACACCAAGAGCCAGAATCCTTTCCCACCCCAAATAAAACCCAAGTGCTCTTGCTTAGGCCTTAAATCCACACCATATCCCTCTGGCTGTATTGAAATTCTGTTGTTGGGTTCAGCCATGTCAGTTGTGTCCAACTGTTTGTGACCCCATTTGGAGCATTCTTGGGAAAGATACTAAAGTAGCTTGCCATTGCCTTCTCCAGCTCATTTTTTTTCAGATGAGAAACTGAGGCAAAAAGGACAAGTGGCTTTTCCAAGGTCATACAGCTAGTAAGAGTGTGAGATGGAATTTGAACTCAGGAGGATGAGTCTTCCTGATTCTAAGACTGAGTGTTCTATGCACTCTGGGGCCTCCTAGCACCCTTTAGTACCCAGAGCAAATGCCTTCTCCAAGAATTCTATTGTTGTGGAATATGAAAGGAAGCTTTGTTCTTTGACCTCTGCTTCATAAAGAATTATTTTACCTCCCAATAATCCTTTGCCGTTCATGTAGAGCCCCTCTTGGGATGTTTCTCAATGCAACCCTTGTCTCTATCATGTCCTGATTGAAAGTCAGAAGCTCCTCAAAGACTGGGACTTTGTACTTCTTTGCCTCTCTATCATCAGCCAGCTAAGTTGCACTGACTACAGTCAATAGAACTTTGGACCTGGTGTCAGGAAGACCTGAGTTCAAATCTGGCCTCATATGGTTTCTAGTCATGAAACCCTGGGCAAATCAAACTCTGTTTGCCTCATTTTCTCATCTCTAATGTGAGCTGGAAGAGGAAAAGGCAAATCACTCCAGCGGCTTTGCCAATAAACCTCCCAATATCTCTGTCACTTAGTGGTATGTGGTACATAATTAATAAATGCTTATTGATAAAATAAAGGTATTATATGGGTACATATGTGTACAACCAGATATACATGTGTGTGTAACTGAATGAAAATATTAACAAACATATACAGGTATTTCCATTATTTGTCATTTCGTTTTTTCAGTTCTGTCGCCACTTTGTGGCAATGATACTGGAGTAGATTGTCATTTCCTCCTCTAGCTCATTATATAGATTAGGAAACTGAGGCAAATGGAATGACATGACTTGCCCAAGGTCAACCAGCTAGTGAGTGTCCAAGACCAGATCTGAGCTCAGGTCTTCCTAACTAACCTTAGTCCTCGCATTCTATCCATTGAAAAACCCAGCTTTGCTTGTATAAATACATCTTTCTATCTATCTGTCTGTCTATCTATCTATCTATCTATCTATCTATCTATCTATCTATCTATTTATCTATCTATCTATTTATCTATCTATCTATCTATCTATCTATTTATCTATCTATCTATCTATCTATCTTTCTATCTATATCTTAGAATAAGTATGGCTAATCTGTATTTTAATCTTCCTTCTGTGGAAGAAATACCCAAATTCCTGTAATATCAAGGTCTCTGTGAATCTTTCCTTTCATCTCTGGAGTCCCCTTTGGGGGCTGTATTCTTCTGTTTCTGACAGTTACAAGTAGCATCAGAATTAGGGCTAATAAGCATCGTGTGGGCCCTGGGGGAAGCAAAGGAAAGAGAATTGGACACATTCTGAGTGGACGCATAGGGATGGGAATTAGTAGTGTTCTCTTTCACATCATAGTGTATTCCAGGGATTTCAAAGGCTTTAACCTATTATGTTATCTTTCCACTGAGAAGCATCACTTTCAGAGGTCTGAGAGGCCCTAGCGCCATTTTAGGGGAGCTCAAGACTTACTTGGTACTAAAAACCCAGGTATTGTGTGACCCCATTTGCACCCCTCTCCCCAGCATTCTTGGAGAATCTCCCACCTTGTTACAGAACAGGCCACCCCCCATTAGAGGTGAGAAGGCAGCTCAGATGGACTGTGGGCATCTTGAGACCGCCCTGATGGTCCTCCTGGCACTGTTTCAGTTTCTGCCCATCAGCTGGGCTGATGTGCTTTTTTTGCTCTTAATGAGACAGGGCAGTCAAGTTTAGAAGGTCTAATGACTGAGAGGTCCCTTATACTTAGCCAGCATATCCCCACCCATGTTGCTGTGGACAGAGTTAGCCATAGCTGCTGCTCATGTTTCCTGGGAAAATTCAGCCTTTTCATTGTCTCTGAACTGCCTCTCCCCACCTCCATCTCCAAGGCTTCCCAGTACCTCAGATCCAATCAAAGCAACTCCCCATCCCCCACATGCAAGCACCTGACAGACAGCCTTTGAAATATCAGCCTTAATTATCTTGCTGTGAAAACCCCAACCAGGAAAAGGGAAGCAGAAGTGTGGGCAGAGGGAAGGCAATTTTATAATGCAAACAGTACAGAGGTTAAATTTAGGATTCCAAATAGAGAACCCATCTCTGGTGGAGGGGAGGAAGGAAATGGCCCAGGGTGGGTCCAGGGAGAGTAATGAGACAATCCCAAGTCTTTCAGGAAGCTTACTACTTGGCCCCTGAGGACTGAGCTCAGATTTCCCCCTCACATTGCCTGTCTTCTGCAAGACCTGGGAGGTGCAGAGCTTGAATAGTTCCCTACCAAATTTCCTGGCTGGATGCAGGCCCAATGCACCTCTGCTGGTTTCTTTCAAATTTATCCATCCCATGATTGCAAGATTCTCTAACAGTGTTATATTCACTTCCCAGGTGATAATTATTGGAGCTGAATTTTTTTTTTTTAACTTAACTCTCTTCCTCTGGGCAAGGGCTTCTAAATCTGGGCTTCATAAACTTAATTGTGATCTAGAAATAGAGATAACTACAGATGTAAATATGAACATATATATAGACACATTTGCATACATGTATGTATGTGCATATGTGGACTCATATGGATACATAAACTGTATTTCACTAAAATTTATTTCATTTATAGTAATGATTATTTTATTTTATTCATTTAAATCCTTGTTCTAAGCAGGTCATTGACTTCACCAGAATGCCGGAAGGATCCAGAACTCAAAATAAAAGGTTCAAAACCATTGCTTTAAAAACAGGCATTCTTATTAAGGGTATATTCCTTAGGCTGATATTTCAAAGGCTGTCTGTCAGGCGCTTGAATGTGGGGGGTGGGGAGTTGCCTTGATTGGATCTGAGGTACTGGGAAGCCTTGGAGATGGAGGTGGGGAGAGGCAGGTCAGAGACAATATTAGGGAATTGGGCCAATTTTATTTTATTTTTCTGTACTTTAAGAATCCTACAAACTTTCCAACCTTAAGAAAAATGAATTTGCCCTGGTTTTCCTCCAGCCTTCTAATTGCTGTCTTCTTCCCAGGCTGACAGTTGCGCTGATTCATCTCCTCACAAGCCACAGAGCCACCAGCACTGAAAGCTGGGGAACTCTCCTGCAGCAGTAGATTCATTACAAGTGAGTGGAGGTTTCCAAAGCTGCTGATCCCTCTTGAAAGGCCTAAAGGCACGTTACTTTCAGAAAGGACAACCCATACCTTCACAAGCTCACATTTGGTACCTTCTTCCCCTTCTTTGACTAGAAAACAAGAGCTGTATTTCTTGAGTCAATGTACTCAGGAGGTGCAAACTGCAGGGGTTTTAGTAACTAGCTGGCAAAACCACGTGTGCTTCAAGGATGAGGACAAAAGTACATGGAGGGAGGAACAAGGTGACTGGCATAAGGAAAACGTAGGAGTCTCAAAGAGCCTGGCAAGGGATCTATCTTTCCTGCACACATTTCTGTGTGGTCTGTAACTAAACTTAATCAAATACACATTTATTAACTGCCTACTGTGTGCACTGGGCATGGTGCTGGAGATAGAGACAAAACAGACATAGCACCTGTCCTAAAGCACTTTTCTATGGTTCTAAGAGGAATGGTGTGGCTTGTGCGCAGATAATTGAATAGCAGTACTTAGAGCATGCTAAGGAATTTGAATAGAGAGGGCAGAGTAGCAAATGGAAGGGATGTGAAAAGACTTCACATAGGAAGTGACCCTGATTTTTCTTTCCAAGATAGTAGAGGGCTAGAAATGCCAGAATGAAGATTCTGTAGCTAGTACCACAGGCAAGAGGGAATCAAAGAAGATTTTTGAGCAGAGGAATGTAGTAATAAGACCTGTGTTTCAGGAACATCATTTTGGTAGTTGAGTCAAAAGATAATTAAAGAAGGGAACAGAACTGGAATGAACTATTAAATTCAGGTAAGAGATAATAAGGACCTGAACTAGGGTAGAGACAGGATAACGTATGTCATCTTGACTCTTTATCCGAATGTCAGGGAACATGGCCACATGCCCTGAACTACTTCCAGATCACTACAGGTGAGATCGAGAGTGCTACCTCCCATGCTTCCCATTATTTTGAATACTATTTTTCCCCGATTACATGTAAAAAAAAAAATATCCCTTAAAAAAAAGTTTTGAGTTCCATTCTATCCCTGCATCCCACATCCCTGAGATGGTGAGCAATTAGATGTTAGTATATTATACATGTGCAATTATGCCATTTTTGGCAAAGAGACTAAAAATAAAGGAAGGAATAATGGATGGAAAAAAGAAAGAAAGGGAAAAAAGCATCCTTTAATGTCTATTTAGATAACATCAGTTCTTTCTCTGGAGGCAAATAGTATTTTTTATCAAGAGACCTTTGGAATTGTCTCAAGATTATTATATTTCTGGGAATACCTGTCATTCACTGTTCTTCACTGTACAATATTGCTATTACTGTATATAATGTTCTTCTGGTTCTGTTCATTTCATTTTATATCAGTTCATGTAACTCTTTCCAGGTTTTTCTGAAATCATCCTGCATTTCGTTATTATTTCATATTAATATTACATTAAAATAATGTAAAATAAACTTGTTCAGCCACTCCGCAATTGATGGGCATTCCATCAACTTGCAATCCTTAGCCACCACCAAAAAAAAAAAAAAGCTGCTATAAATATTTTTATATAAATAGACTCTCCTCCCCTTTCTGCCCCTTTAGGATATAGACTTAGGAGTGGTATTACTGGGTCAAAGAGCATGCAGAGTTTTATAGACCTTTGGGCATAGATTTAATTTTCTCTTTGGAATGGTTGGATCAGTTCACAACTCTACCAACAAGGCATTAGTGTTCCCATATTTTCTTCAAAAATTGTCATTTTCCTTTTCTGTCATATTAGCCAATCTGATAGCTATGACATAGTACGTCAGAGTTGTTTTAATTTGCATTTCTCTAATCAATAGTGATTTAGAAAATTTTATATGAATGTAGATTGCTTTAATTTCTTCACCTGAAAACTGCTGGTTCATATCCTTTGACCATTTATCAACTGGAGAATGACTTGTGTTACAATGAATTTGACTCAGTTCTCTATATATTTGAGGAAAGGTGCCTTTATGAGAAACACTTGTTGTAAAAAAAAAAAAGTTTCCTAGCTTTCTGTTTTCTTTCTAGTCTTATTTGCACTGGTTTTGTTTCTGCAAAAATGTTCATTTTAATGTAACTAAAATTATCCATTTTGCATATCATAACGTTCTTTATCTCTTGTTTGGTCATAAATTCTTCCCTTTTCCCTAAATCTGACAGGTAAACTATTTCTTGCTCTCTTAATTTGCTTATTGTATCACCCTTTATGTCTAAATCTGTAATCATTTTGACCTTATCTTGGTATATGGTGTGAGTTGTGGATCTATTCCTAGTTTCTGCCATACCATTTTCCAGTTTTCCCAGCAGTTTTTTTTTTTTCAAATGGTGAGTTCTTATGCCATAAACTGGAGTCTTTGTTTTCAGCAAAGAGTGGATTGCTATAGTCATTTCTAATGCGTCTTTTGGACCTAATCTATTCCACTGATACACCACTCTATTTTTAGCCAATATTGAATAATTTTGATGATTGCTGTTTTAGAATATAGTTTTAGATCTAGGCCACCTTCCCTTGCATGTTTTTACGTTACTTCCTTTGATATTCTTGAACTTTTTTTCTTCCAGATGAAATTTGTTATTTTTTTTCTAGCTCTATAAAATAAGTTTTGGTAGTTTGATTGGTGTGACACTGAATAAATCAATACATTTAGGTACAATGGTCATTTTTTTTTTATTATTTTGGCTCAGCCTACCCAATCAACAAGTAATAATTTTTCCCCAACTGTTATAATCTTACTCTATTTGTGTGAAGATGTTTGTAATTGTGTCCATATGGTTCCTAGGTTTTTCTTTCCAGGTAGAAAAAACCCTTTAAGAAAGAAATTTGGAGATGTTTCTGTGGAAATAAACCAACCTTTATTAAGAGAAACAAAGGTGGGTTCTATGGTCTCCCCAGTATCATCTGAGACATTGGCATATAAAATTCAAATGCCTAATTCATTGATTTGCTCTTTCTCTATTTTATTCAGGTAAGCATTTAGAGAAACAACATTTCCCTTAAGTATTGGTTTGTCTGTATCCCATAAATTTTAGTATGTTGTCTCATTATTTTTGTTCTCTTTCTTGAACTTACTGTTTCTATAATTTGTGGCTTGAGCCACTCATTTTTTTTAGGACTAGATAGTTTAATTTCCAATTATTTTTTGATCTGTCATTCCATGGTTCTTTATTACATGTAATTTTTATTGCCTCATGATCTGAAAAAAATGTGTTTAGTGTTTCTGCTTTTCTGCATTTGACTGTGAGGGTTTTATGTCCTAATACATGGCCAATTTTTGTGTAGGTGTCATGTACCACTTAGAAAAAAGGCATATTCCTTTCTATCCCCATTCAATTTCCTCCAGTGGGCTATCATATCTATTTTTTTAAAATTATATTCATCTCCATAACATCTTTCTTGTTTTACGTCAGCTGAAGTTTACTATATTCTACTCCAGCCTTTTAACTTTACTCTGTGTGCAGATTTTCTTCTCTTTTTAAATTCTTTTGATTTTGTTTTATTGTTTCTTGGTGACTCATAGAATCTTTAGCCTCCACTTTCCCAATATTAATTTTTGAGAAATTATTTTCTTCAGCAAGCTTTTATATCTCCTTTTCAATTTTACCAATTCTACTTTTTAAGGAGTTCTTTTCTTCAGTGGATTCCCGCACCCCCTCCCATTGGTCTAATTGTATTTTTTAAGTAATTGTTTTCTTCAGTCCATTTTTTGTGCTTCCTCTTTCAAGCTGTTGAATCTCTCTTGCATAACTCTCATTTATTTTTTTTCAATTTTTCTCTCTCTTATTTGATTTTTGTAATTGTAACACTAATACATTGTTAATGAAATTGTAAATTAGTTCAACTATACTGGGGAGCAATTTTGAACTATAACCAAAAGGCTAAAAATCTGTGAATACCCTTTGATCCAGTAATATCAGTACTAGGTCTGTATCCCAAAGAGATAAAAGGACCCAAATTTACAAAAAAATATTTATAGCAGCCCTTTTTTGTGGTGGCAAAGAATTAGAAGTTGTGGGGATACCCACCAATTGGGAAATGACTGAACAAGTTGTGCTATAAAAATATACTGGAATACTGTTATTCTATAAGAAATAATGAGCAAGTAGATTGCAGAAAAATCTGAAAAGACTTGCATGATCTGATGCTGAGTGAAGTGAGCAGAACCAGAAAACATTGTACACAGTAACAGCAACATTGTGTGATGATCAGCTATGATTGACTTAGTTCTTTTGAGCAATCCTATGACCCAAGACAATTCCAGAAGACTCAGGATGGAAAATGCTACCCACATCCAGAGAAAGAACTATGGAGTCTGAATGTAGATCAAAGCATACTAATTTTACTTTTTTGCATTTTTTTTCTTTCTCATGTTTTTTTTTTTCTTTTTCCCCTTTTGTTCAGATTCTTTTTTCACAACATGACTAATGTGGAAATATGTCTAACCTACTAGTATATGTATAACCTATATCAGATTGCTAGCTTTCTTAGGGAACACCTGGGGAGGGAGGGAGAAAAAAAAAAGGGAACTCAAAATCTTATGAGTGTTGAAAACTATCTTTACATGTAATTGGAAAAAAAATACTATTAAGTGGGAAAAAAAAATAAACTCTTTCAGTAGTTCTTTTAGAGTCTGTGACCAAAGAACACTTTTCTTTGAGACTTCACATGTAGTCATTTTGACACTGTTGCCCTCTTCTAAGTTTATACTTTGATCCTCCCTCCAAACTTTCTAACCATAAAAACTTTCTATGCTCAAGTTGGTTTTTTAACTCATTTTTCTTTTCTATTTTGTGACTTTGTACTTTTATGTAACAGTTGAGCTATGCTCTTGTACTATCCTGATTCTTTTCCTGGGACTCTGGTCCTAGCTGCTACCTTACATTATGTGGAGTGGGTGCAATCCCTGCTGACTTGTACTGGGGTAGGATCTCTTTTTTTTTGTTTGACTCATGGGTGGGGTCTCACTGCTGGCCTGTCCCAGGGTCTGGGCCTTGCTTCTGGCCATCTTCAAGGATGGGGTCTCACTGCTGTTTTGCAATGACATTGGGGTTTCACTGGTGGTTTGCACTGGGGTTAGGGCTTTGTTGTGTTGCTGGTCTGCATGGCTTGCCTCAGGACTGCTGGCTTCATGGGGGGAGGCCTCAGTGATGGGCTCTGGGCCTCAAAGTCTTGCTGCAAGTCCCATGGGCTGTGGCCTGCCACTGCTGCTTATCAGGCTCCCCTCACATGCCAGTGAGACAGAGTTTTCCTGCTTTGCTAGTGATATGCTTCCCTGCTCCTACATTGTTTCTGTGCTGTTTTTCAAGGCTATTTGAAGGGGGATTTGGGAGAGCTCCAGAGAATTCCTTCTTCACTCCACTATCTTGGCACTAGAAGTTTGTTTCCCATTATTTTGACCAGTAATGTGTCCTTGAGTATAACATCAAGATTTCCTGTTGCTCAGGCAAAAAGACTATCCAAGCAGCAAGATTTCAGGGTGGCCAATGTACCTGCACACTTGGAAGTCTGTTCTACTTCAACAGGGACATTCTTTTTAACAGGTCCCAACATGATTATGTTTGGCCAAAGCTATTTTACTTAACACGAAGATTATGCCACTCTAGCCCGAGAACCAATTAAGACCAGATCAGGTCTCCAACGACTCTTCCAAAAAGAAAACAATTCCCCCTCCCCCCAAATACACACATACAACCTCCAATTTTGGTGAATTTTCAATTCAATAAGCATTAATTAAGCACATACTTTGTGTAAGGAACTCTGCCTAGAGTTGGTGATGCAAAGGCCAAATAATGCATAAATGGCTCTCCAGAAGCTGCCACTGAATTGACAGAGACAAGCAGGTGAGTCAGGACTTTTTAAAAAAATGTTTAAATATATAGCAAGTAATTTTAGGAGATAGTATGGAGGGAGACTGATAACTGGGGGCATCTACAAAGTCTTCATGTGGAAAGTAGATGAGAACTAAGTAGTGACTGGAAGGAAGGCAATGTCTCCAAGACGCAAACATGAGGTCAGAATATGTGAGGACAATATGGTGATCTAAGGAATATGCAGTCATTAGAGGTGGGGAAGAAGAAATCTATGCAATCTGGGCCCAGAAGAAGATGCCTTTTATAATAAAAGACTATTTAAAGTCAAAAAATCCATTTTTTTTCCTTTCCCAGTGAGCAGGCAATCTTGCCTAGTCTCTGTGCCATCTTTAGAACATCATTGCTGACTAATCAGGTATCTAGCTCTCAGAGAAGTAAACAGAAGAATACGTCTGTGTTCACTGAATATCCTTGAATGTGTTCTCCAAGACTTATTAAGACAAATCTTGGCTCCACTATGGCAAAAAGTATTTATAATATGATGTTATTGAATTATAAGGAGAGGTGCCTGGGAAGTCCTAGATGAATTTATTGGTTTAGACAATCTTCTTCCTGAAATTCCAGGATGATATCTTTTTTTAAAATCCAAATGAGAATGACATCCGTGAAGATGGTGGGTATGTCCAGTGGTGACGAGGTAGGACATTGAATGCTATTGTTGTTCTTGCTGCTGCTGGTGGTTTGTTTGGTTGTCATTTTCTTTTGGCCACTCAGTGGGGCTGTTTCCAAAATAATTGATTGACCAATTTAGGAGAATTGTCCTCTTTTCAGAGACATCATCCCACTCTGTGGTCTATGCAAAAGTAAGCTGGCAGAGTAGTTCACATAATTTTCTCAGACAGAGCAGAGCAGACCTAGGCTTCCTTCCTATTCCTGAACTGGTTCCTTCTGTAAGGGGAAAAACATCCTAGATGAGAATCAGAAAAGCCAAATCACCCACAGCACCTAGAATGGTAACAGGAGAGGAGGAGTCACCTGCATTTCTTGTCCAGATGTGATGGGGAAATTCAGTATTATTGTTATAATTAAAAATTACACAAAGCTTCTCTAGTCCGACCAAATATGAGGGAGTGGACAGAGTGTGGAGGTTAGGAATTGGCTTTTAGTTTGGAATGGTCTGTTTTCCAAATAATTCACCTGCATATTTGCTATGATCACAGAGAAAACCCTTTGGCCTCTTGTGAGACAACCTAAGTAGATTAATTTTAATTCCACATGGAAATACAATCTTAATAGACTGTTGGAAAAAGGAAGGAAGGATTACAAATTAAAATTATAAAATGTTGTAGCTGGAATTTTCCTAGAATGATTGTATATATGTGTTTATGTATTCATGTATGTGTTGAACACATATGTATGTATGCATCATGTGTATATTGTGTGTTATGTACACATTCAAGATAAGAAGAGACAACCAAACCTGTATCGTATGCAGCTCAGTACTAGTTTCCTTAATGCAGATTTTTCTTGTAACTCGTTGCTGTAGTTCCTCAGGACTATTCAAGATTTGGGGAAAGTTGAGAGATGACCACAGGATGAAAAGGGAAATCTTACTATCCGTTTTAAGTTGTGAAGCCAGTAAGGAAACCAAGGACTGAAAAGTAATGCTAAATGAATGAATGAATGAATGAATGAATGAATGAATGAATAGAACTACACCAGAGGAGTTAAGAAGGATGTCTATCATCAGACAGCAGAGACACATATGATGGAGGAACCTGGGTCATTAGCAAGAAAAAAGTATGTTTGTTCTTTTCTGCTGGGCCCCAGAGGACATGACCAGGAGCAGATTCAGAGATCTAGAATAAAAAAGACCTCCAAGGCCATCTAGTCCATGCCTTTCTTTTTGTAAATGAAGAAGCCAAAGCCCATAGAAGTCATGATTTTTTCAAGGGACCCAGGTAGCTGGGGATGGGGGAAATTTGACTCTGACTGCAATTTCCCACTGTGTTATACCTTATCAAGAAGAAAATTGGGCTGGACATAAGGTAAATCTTCCTAACAACAGCCATTATTATTCAGTTATGGAGGGCCAAGATTGCTTGCTCTTCCCTGGATGTCTTCAAGAAAAGGCTGGATGATCACTTGTCTGAGATAGCAAACATGGGGTACCTTTCCAAGTAGAGATAGGTGACATGTCCACTGACATTCCTTGCAAGTTAGATATTTTATAATCATGGTATTTGGGGAGAATTTGGGAAGGTTGGTCCTCACACATTATCTGCTGGGCAGTGCTCTTCCCCACATTCGGTCTGCCAGCTGGTTGTCCCCATACCACCTTTCCATTCTCAAAGATAGGCTTGGTGGCTGGGCTGCATGGTCTTTTATCATTGTTTGGAGGAGGAACAATTTTCTGAATAGCAAATGGTGTGAATAAACAGATAGTCCTGACAACAGGAAGCACAGATGGGCGTAATGCCTCTGTCCCTTCCATAAGTTCAAGAAAAGGCTGAAATCTCTTCTAATTAACAAGTAAAAAAATAAACAACCATTTTTAAAGGGCCTACTATGTTCTATGCACTGTTTTTCAGCATTGGGGATACAAATAAAACATATGAAACCACTATTACTCATAGGGAACTTGCATTGTCCTTCTCTAATTCCCACAATCTGTGCAACACTACACAGTTTGCAACATTTCACCAGTATGTGCTTAGATTAACCAAGCTTGACTTCTTAGGTTAGTGGTTCTCAACATGTGGGTTGCAACCCCTTTGGGGGTCAAATGACCCTTTTACAGGGGTGGCCTAAGACCATTGAAAAACACATATTTCCGATCGTCTTAGGAACCAAGACATCATTCCTCTATCTGTCTCCAGGCAGGTCCACCCACATGCAGATATGTCTACATATGAGTATTAAAGGATCACAGCATTAGGAAGGTTGAGAACCACTGTCTTAGATTAATGTTTCTTTCCTATTCCTGTTTGCCTGTTTATTGTAACTGGCATTGGTTTGCCTTCCCCAGATGAGAAGCAGTGAATAGAAAGCTTACTTGGAATCAGGAACAGGTGATTTCAAATAGTGTCTGTGATACTTAGTAGTTGTGGGACCCTGGAACTTCTCTGGTCCTCATACAAACCTCTGAGTATAGGAGTGGAGCTCAAGGGAGGGAGTCTCAGTGGAAGGAATTCCCATAGCAACAGAATTGAAGATCCTGGATGCATTTCTGCCTTCTTGTTTTGGCATGGCCCTGATGGTTTGGCTTGGTCTAGTTTGGTTTTCCCCCTACCTAGAACACATTTGATGGCTTCAAGATTTCAACATGCATCTCTAACTCCTATAGGTTTCTTTTGTGTGGCATTAGCTTTATATTAATTTCCTCCCAATGCAGCAGATCAGAGAAGCCTAGCAGATGCAAAGCCAAAGTTGAAAAGTTTATTACAGAGTAGCTCAACAAATTTGAGACCATCATTAGAGAGCAATGTGACCCTCAAGAGCAAGAAGCATGCTGGTTATCACCAGAGGGAGTTGGGATCTCAGTTGCTGTGTTAACTATTTTTTTGGTTTTTTGCTTTGTTTTGAGTCATGTCCTACTCTCTATGGCCCCATTTGGGGTTTTCTTGGCAATGACACTAGAATGATTTGCTGTTTGCTTCTCCAGCTCATTTTCTAAGTGACGAAATTGAGGGAGAGTTAAATGACTTGCCCAGGGTCACATAGCTAGTCAGTATCTGAGACCAGATTTGAACTCAGAAAAATGAGTCTTCCTGACATCGGAGCAGACCCTTTATACACTGTTCATCCTACTTAGCCAGCACCAATCTTCATGTTCCCTACACGTATGCCCTCCATAATACTTCCAAACTGTAGCTCCTTTGAAAGGCTACAGTTCTTCAGTAAGTCACAGGAGAGGGAAGCCCATATATGCCACCTTATTAGCTATGCTGCTTGATAAATTGCCCTTAATTTGGAAGTAATATAACCTTTGCATGATTGATCAGGTTAAGCCATACAGTGAGAGCTTGTCAGTAGATGTTGTGTGTGACTACTGACCCAGAGATAATCCCCAAAAGTAGGCAACTTCTCTAGTTCCCTACAGGTCAAGGAGGCTCCTAGGAGTTCTGATGGCGTTCACAGCTGCCCTGTACAGTGCTGGCCTCTGATCTTCCAGGAATTCCCTGAATGTCTATTGAGATGTGTGAAGCCTTCTCATTCATTTAGTATTTCAGTGTCATTGCCCTAATGTTAAGGGTTTAGGCTTGCCTATGTGACAGACCCCCCTCCTTTTCTAGTTGCTCTCTTTTTATCTTGATTTTCCTGATGAAGCAGATACACATGCACCGCTTGCCTGACTGTAAATTTTCTTCAAAATAAATGGTATTTGACCACATAGCCAGTTCACACATGTAGTTATAAGAGGAGTAAGTCAACTGTTTATTCAATAACAGCCCAGAAACACAAAGGAGAAACACAATAGACCATGCAGGACCCCAGAATTCCTCCAGGCTCACCCGCAGCCTAGGTTCTTGGCTTTGAGATATCATCCCCTTGCCCCTCTTCAGTATCATCAAGAATTCCCAGAGAAAATTGATCTAGACAAGGTTCATAGATATTCATAGAGATAAATATGGAAGGCCCCTCAGAGGGTATCTAATTCACTTCCCATCTCACAGATGAGGAGACTAAAGGCCAGAGAGTGGCAGCAAACTTGGCCAATATTGTTGTTGTGTTTGTCCTTCATTCTCAAAGAGGAGGTGATGACATGACTTGCAGCTGACTTTGGTTTGAATGAGTGAGGGCTGTGGAAGGTCACTCACTCACTTTCTCCTCCAGAGCCATCTGGGGCCAGTGGTCTGATAGCTGTTCATCAGGATGACTGGAGATGACCCTGGATGCAATGGGAAACCCTGGCCCTTTTAGACTAATGCCTTTTCAGGTTCTCACTTTGTGTGAGATAATGCCCATTAAGTGAAAAGGCCTCTTTAAGTAGTTACTCAAGGGACAATCCCTTTAATAAAAAAAAAAAAAAAAGTCAGACACTCAGGGTTCCTGGTAAAAAGAGAAATAGTTACTATTTTCATCATTCTAGAACTGTAAGGGACCCCCAATGCCATCTAATTCAAACCCCTCTGTTTACATATCAAAAAACATAAACTGAAAGCAAGGGGGTAATAGGTAACAATGTCAGACAGGGAGCACAGGTCAGAAGCAGAGTCTGGACTAGGGTCCTCCAAGTCCTGACCCTCTGCTGTGTCCATTATGCTTCACTGACCCCTAGAGTCTTGATGTATTTTTCAAAGACCGTCTGGTGATAAGTAACATGAATCCCACCTTATGAGTCAAGCTAAAAGAGGCTTGTGCTGGAATCATGAGTTTCTCAAGGACAAGCAAAAAAAGTTAACAGCAAAGTAAAGGAAAAAGCTGGAGTCTCCTGACTGAAAGCCAAGTGCACTATCTCCTGGAACACAACTCATCTTCTCCCAAGAGAATAATAACTTCCTTCCAAGCAGATGCTTTTAAAGGCATCTTTCGGGGAGACTTTCACGTTTTCTTGTGTTTTGAGGCAGTACAATAAAAGGATGCTTAATTAAAATACAGTGACTGCAAAGGGAAGCCGGAGCTATCTATCCTTCACCATCATTAGCATTCAGACAATTGCAAGTTCACTCTTCAATTTTCCCAGTAATTCTGCGGTAAGAAGAGCAACATCATTTTTATTTTTAAACAACTGAACTTGCATTTTCAAAAGAAATCATTTGGGTAAAGAACTGACTGCTTTGCCTCCCCCAAGATACTGGTGCACTCATTATGCTTTCTACTGAAAGAAGGGCATCTGTTGAACTAAACACCAAAGGGCACAGCCAAGGTAGGCAGGCAGAGGCCTTAGAAGCATTCCTTCAAATCTTCAAATGTCAAGGTTGCTTTCAGTGAGGATTTATATGCATTTATGCATTAAATGCCATATAGTAATTGCATCCCTGGCCTGTGCCTCTTTTCTCTCATGCACCAACACTAAAACTTTAAGAAATGGAAACAGCGAAGCAAAATGGGGCCAAAGACCCATCAGACTTTCTCTGGGCTATTGAACATTAGGCAAATTGGAGTAGAAACATTTACAATCATAGTTGTCATTTATACAGCCCTTTAAGTCTTCCAAAGCACCTTACAGGTTACACAATAAATAAGGTGTCTAGAGACCTTTAAAGTTTGCAAAACACTTGATGTTGGATCATGTGTGCCTCACAACAACCTGACAAGGTAGAGAATGAAGGGGGTAGGAATCCTCATTCTTCACATGGGAAGACCGAGGCTCAGGGAAAGTATGTAGCCCATGGTCACACAGCTACTGAGCTGCAGGGTGGGGATTGGAACCCAGCTCTTCCTTGCAACAGGGCCAGTTCTTTTTCTACTGTATTGCATGATCCTAGGATCTTGGAGTCTCACAAGAGCTGCTGGAAAGCTGGTGCCCTAGAATCATGGGCAAGTGTACAGTGGGCATCCCAGTCTAAACTTCACAGAGAATGTAAACTACCTTGAAGACATGCAAACAGCAAAAAAGGCTCCAATTCTCCCTTGGGAAAACTAACCTTGGGCCATCCCTGGCAATATGGATTTTTTGTGCTGGTTCTATATAATATATCTGGCCTAGAGATTCATGATGTTACTCTATCCTGTTGCCTGCAAGGATGACAGACCTGTTGTGAGTATACTCCCCCAATTAAGCTAATTAACCATAAAAACAACGTATTGATAACCAAGCTGGTAGGACCCCCTCTTCCTTTGGTATCTCCGTCTTTTCTCAGAGGGTACGCCATCATACAAGTGGCACAATTAGGACAGAACAATACCCCTTACAACAGGATCAAAATAATTGAATCCTAAGCAGTCTTTTTTAAAAGATAGTCAACAATAGTTACTTAAATGCTTATGCCCATTTCATCCCCTTCATAGCAGGTACTATATATATCCTTTCAACTTTTGAAATTCCCCCTGGGAGTCCCAGTTTTCCTGAGTGGTAAAGGTCATTCATGGGCTGCATCCAGTAATTCTTCACTGTACTTCCTGGTCTTCTTCTCTTGTTCATCATGACCTCTCCTTGCTGTAGACACATTATGTGTATGCTACTCTCAGTATGGGAAAGGACAAATTGATCTCCTCCCCTCTGACCCCATTTGTCATTTTATGACTTTCCAAACCCAAATCCCATTACTTGGATACCACTCCCCTATTTGTGTCATATCTGATCATAGAATTATTATTTAATAAGTACTTACTATGTGCTAAATGATAAATAGATGTGCTAAATACAGAGAAAGGCAAAAGAGAGTTCCTATTTTCAAGGAATTCAAATTCAAACGGTGGAGACAATATGCAAACAAGTCCATAGAAACAAGCTACAGACACTAAGCTGAAGGTGGCCTCAAAGGGAAGGCACTAACATTAGGGTTGATTGAGAAGGGCCCTGGAGGGCAGAAGAATGGAAGCTGCTTGAAGGTAAAGACCTCATTTGTGTATATGGATCCCCAGTGCTTGGCACACAGTGCTTGGCACATAATAAGCTCAGTATTGTTTTTTCAGTCAGTCCTCATCAATCCCATTACAGAATGATAAAATTGCAGAGTAGGAAGAGATCCAAGTGCAAATGCTGGTGCAAGATCTTCTATAAAAAGATGCAACAAAGAGCCATTCAGTCTTTCCTGAAGTCACGGAATTCAAAGTAAACCCACTGCACATCTAGATAGCTCTAATGGTTGGGCAGTATTTCCTGGAATCACACCTTATATAGCAGGTGTTATTAATCCCATTTTACAGATGACCATGATTGGGATCATCTAGGTTAAGTAACTTGTCTGTGGTCACACACAATATATTAGAGGTAAGAGGTGAAACCTCGTACCCGATTTTGAGCTCAGCACTCCTGGCATTATGCAGAGCTGCTCAGATTACTATTACAGGAATTTATCTACATGAGGTCTCAGAATATGTATCCAGCTGCTGCTGAGACAAGCTGAGCAAACAATCGCCGTTTCTAAACATTGACAGTCGGCTATTCTGACCTCTTCTGCTCACACTGCTCTTCTCCACTGTCTTTACTGGATTGAAAGTTCTATGGCACCCTAGCAGAATTATGGCAGGTGCAAAAATCCAACTTTTTGCTGTTAATTTCTAAGGAATATTCCAACTGCCATTGGTCATTCCATCTTCTGAAGCATTGCTTTATATTTCAGTAGCCACATGCGTTATTGCCAACCTCCAAGGGAAGGGCCATTCCTGTCTGTCATGATGAGCATTGTTAAGTAATTCTGCTCTCTGGGAGGCCTTCCTAATTTGCAGCTGCATAACTTGAGGCTTTGAAAATTCACTGGGCTGCTCTCCAAACCAAGCAGTGCTCACACTACAGGCAACCAGTGTGTCAGGCACATGGCCAGTAGTGGCTAATCTCTCTTGTTAACATCTTGTAGTTTGACCCCTAGTTAATTTAATCATGGAACAAAGATCTATGTAATATGCATACTTGACTCACTGTCATCATCATCATCACCATCACCACCATCATCATCATCAACAACACCATCTTCATTATTGTCTGTCAAAGTCTTCATGACTGCTTACTATGTGCAAGGCATCTACTTAGCTACTCCAGGTCTCAATGTTTTTATCTGTCACATGAGGCAATGGGCCTAGATGATTCCTGATTTCCTTTCTGACTCTATGACTCATGGCTTCTGTGATTCAAAGAATGATGAAAATGGTGCAAGGTTACAGTGTTGGAGATACAAAGACCAAAACAGCAAATGTCCCTCAGCGATAGTAGGATGGAACCACTTGTACTCTTGCATGATACGAGATCCTCTGGTATCATGGAATCTTCTGTTTATTGAAACATGTAAGCCTTTAGCTGTGGTAGGGCTCTTTAACAGACTCTTATCTGACAGAAGGGAGAGGAGAAGAGAGGAGAGGAGAGCAGAGGAGAGGAGAGGAGAGGAGAGGAGAGGAGAAGAGAGGAGAGGAGAGGAGAACAG
>CM053591.1:198887587-198913222 GCA_028646515.1 Pseudochirops corinnae | reverse complement strand
GAGAGGAGAGGAGAGGAGAAGAGAGCAGAGGAGAGGAGAGGAGAGGAGAAGAGAGCAGAGGAGAGCAGAGGAGAAGAGAGCAGAGGAGAGGAGAGGAGAGCAGAGGAGAGGAGAACAGAGGACAGGAGAGGAGAGGAGGGGAGAACAGAGGAGAGGAGAGGAGAGGAGAGGAGAGGAGAGGAGAGGAGAGGAGAGGAGAGGAGAGCAGAGGAGAGGAGAGGAGAGGAGAGCAGAGGAGAGGAGAATAGAGGAGAGGAGAGGAGAGGAGAGGAGAAGAGAGCAGAGGAGAGGAGAGGAGAGGAGAGAAGAGGAGAGGAGAGGAAAGGGAAGGGGATGGGAGGGGGGAGAGGGGAGGGGAGGGGAGGGGATGAAAAGAGAAGAGAGGAGAAAAAAGGAGAGAAGAAATGAGAAGGTAGGAAAGGGAAGTGAAGGGAAGAAATTAAAAGGAGTGGAAAAAGGGAAAAAAAATCAAATATCCCTTTTTAGAGGTAAAGTCTTGTCTCTAACAAAGTTGTTTGAGAATGTACATACATACAGTTCTCCTTCCATGGACCAGGGATTCAGAGTTGACACAAGTCACTATCTCATGCTTCAGATGAGAAAGCAAATCAATTTGACTTGGTGCTTGTGTAGCTACACTGGTCTATTGGATTCCAGGGGACAAGGTGTCTTATGCTGTCCTTCTTCCATGGGGCGTTTCTCTGTCCTGGTCTTAGTCTCATGCCCAGTGCTACAACAAAACCTGAAATGGTTTGGAGGAAGGGGTGGTGTACTCATCTTCTCCCTTTCTCACTAAGGGCTCCCTGTTTCAACTGCCATGAATACACAGGATGGGGGTAATAATTCACCAACTTCAAATGAAATTAAGATCAAGTTTCTTATCTCAGTCAGAAAGCTTATTCTCCACACATATTGCACAGGATTTATGATAGTTCTCTTAAGGGTTAAGTTCTTAGTGTCAAATGGAGCTCATTCCTTCTCTCCTCAGGTGCAAAACATCACAGACCTAGATGAAGACGCTTCCATCAGACCTTCAGTAATAAGGCTATCCAAGTGGTCTTTTGACAAAAGTCTACCTGTCTTTTACAACACCCAGGTACACCCATATTTTTCCATGAGCCTCTAGTACCTCAGGTGATCTTCTTGGAAGTCAAGGAAGATTTTCTCTTTTTCCATAAATGTTATAAAGGTTCCTAAAATGTCACCCCATGGATCACTGTTAATCTAAGTACAATCCAAATGGAGTTTCTAGCCTCTTCTCATTGGGACAAGCAGGGTAAATTAAATGGGGAAAAAATGAAGAAAACCTTCAAAGGGTGTGAGAGTGCCAAAAAGATATTAAGGAATTGGGGATTGATTTCTTCGGGTTTCTAGGTCAGCAGACAAATGGTTTCATAGGGAACTGCAGTTCATATGAATTTCAGAAAACCTGTCATGTTACAAATATGGTAAGTATCCTAGGGTTGTTTAAAAGTTAAAGAAAAGAAAATATGAATATTTATGGTTGTATTCCAGTGTGCTCTAGGTAAATAGCTAGGGACTGATCTTTTAGGAATGCAAAATCCCATAATGCAAAATCCATACAACAGATATTAATATTTAAGCATGAGAACAAGTAAAGGCTTCCACCAAAAAATAGGTCTTTTAAGGAAATACACCAGAATCAAATGGGCAATTGCCATAAAAAACAGAGAATCCCCGTTTTTCTCCAATGGACCTCAAGAACTAGGCTATTTTGTAGCTAATGTGTGAGGTGAACAATTCCCTTTGGTGAATGCATCCCTACCAATGTGAAGGGTCTAACATTTATTCCAGATGAATGCCCAACTTTCGCTGCCTTTTAGCCTCAATATTAACAATGTGGGTAACCCTCCTCTGGACACCCCCAATTCTCAATGATCTTGATGAAATATGGCTTCTAGAATTGTTCTCAACCTTCCAGATGGGGTTGGATATGACAGAATATAGAGGAAGATGAGTATTCTGAGCAGTACAGCTTTCTTATCTGTAATGTGAAAGAGTTGAAAGGGAAGAAAGATCTTTCAGGTCCTTTCCACCTCTAACAGCTTTTTATTCCACAAAAGTCAATGCATAATTACATATGATGAAAACCTAATGCAGCACCCCTTCCAGGACTACCGTCCTAACAAACTTACATTGGCAGGCTGGGGCCCAGGGGATGGTTAAATACCACTTTACTTACGGTTCTATAGTGAAAAGTTCTTTTCACTAGCACTCGTGAGCTCCCACTCATAAATTTCCAGTTGACTATCAGTTAGACTTAATTAGCTTTTCAACTTTTGTAAAAAAGTGTCTTCTAAGCAAATATAACAAGGACAGTTGTTTCAAAACCAACTTCCGTCTGCTAGGACACTCTTTTTGCCTATGTGAGGTTCTTTTGTATAGTAGGTTCGAAAGTTAAGTACAAAGTTAATAAGAGACATAGTGACACACGGGTAATTTCTAGGTCCTGTTTGACAGAAGACCTCTTATCCTCTCAGAAAATCTTCCTCAGCGCCTTTTGGAGGTAGCTCTCTGATGGCTTTGAGTCTTGATGCCTCTTTTTTGTATCCTCAGCCAAGTTCCTGGCACATAGTAGGTGCTTAAGAAATGGTTATTTACTTACTGATTGACTGACTCTCAAATCAATTTAACATTTATTAAAAGTTTCTTTTCCCCCTCTTTTGATGGACTGATTCAATTGAGCTGACTGTGTTGTCTTTTATTCATTAGAATGGAAGTTTTGTTTTCTCACTCTACTTGATTTTCCCACAGAAAATATACTTACAAAACTTCCTATTTACCAGCAGGAGTACTACATTCCATCTCAATTCCGTATTCCTCTGAATTTCATGTTAGTGGAATTAATTAGTTTATTAATTAATGGAATTCAGTAAGCTTATATTTACTGAAATGGCCTGTCCCCTGGGTATGGGCTTTCTTGTTTCTCTTTTACACTGTTTCTTCCAAGAATACATACTTTGCTATGAAAAAACTTATTCAAATAAGTTGTCAGCATATATTCCCTCTTGGTTATGGCACTCCCAACCCACCCACCCCACATGGAGGCTCTGGCTGTATATCTGAAGTCCATGCTAAAAGATTGCTTGTTGTCCTTCTCCCTTGATGATCAAGCCACTGAATGAGGAATAACAACATAGAAAATGGTAACCAGATGTTCTCCATCTGGCCAATACAGTAGGAAATAGGATTAATTTGGAGTTGGGAGTCCTAGAATAGACATCAGGGAGAGCTCTCTGGCAATGGCTGTGGTTTGTTAAGCCCTAGATAAGATGAGGTCAATGGATCAGGGTATAGGATCTTCCCCAAGGTGTCATGCTTCAATGCATTGAAGATGCCTGACTTCCTTTGGATAGATAATCCTTCCACAGATATAGATTTTAAACCATCTAGGATTTAGGAGATTGCCCTGGAAAGATAAATGGGACCAGATTATGCTTCTGATTTCATCCATATAGGGAACTCCTAGATAATAAAGAAATTGTCATTTCCAATGCAGGTCAACATCTAATATGGAATTGTTCTTGCTTTTAAAGTTATTTGGGGCCATGATAATTGAATTATGTACTCTGGGTCATACAGCCAGATGTACTTGAACATAAAATAAGGAACTGGGAGTAAAGTGAGCAATGGGATTTACATGATGATCTACATGGGTTTGGAATTACTGGGGTGGGGAGGATTTGACCAATTGTGAGAGTGTTCATCACAGAGTGGAGGCTACCCCATATCATGTGAGGGAGGCTGGAGGCTAAAATGAAAGTCACACAGTCAGATGATTAAATGGGAGGCCCCACATCACTACTCCTCCTCTTTCTGAAGGGTGAGGATTAGGTAAGAAAGGACATAGTTGGAAGTGGATGCTACCTGGGCAGGAGATTTCTCCCACTGTAGGAGGATCAATGAGATATGACTTATAAAGTGCTTTGTAAAAATGAAAGCTCTGTATAAGTGTGATTATTATTATTATTAATTTTGTCACCTCTGTTTGACACTTCCCTGACCTGGCCTCAATCTAGTTTTACATCCTTATTCTGCTTTACTCTCCTACCAAAATTTAGCATCCAGGACAGACTGGCCTCCTCCCTGCTCGTCAAGCACAACATTGCATTTCCTACTTGTGGGCTTTTGCATTCATTCTGCCCAATGCCTGGCGTGCCTTCCTTACTGCCATACCTCTTAGAAGACTTTGTTTCCTTCAGAATTCAGAGGACTCACCACTTTTTCCCAGAAGCCATCCCATTGCCCAAGCACTGGTGTCCTCCAGGCCCCCATTGCCTTGGCTTTATTTGGCATGCACATATGAATGAACATATGGGCTTCTTCTCCATGAGGGCCACCTGAGGGTAGATTCTTCTCCCTTTTGTCTTTGTATGGCCTGTACTTACTAGCACAGTGCTTGGCACAGAGTAATCCTCTAACAAGCGTTTGTTAATCAGTTCCATCAATCAGTGGTTTCATTTGTGTGGTCCTTCCCCACATCTCTGTGTATAAAAGCTGATGAAACCAGCACAATTTCTGAGAGAAAAAACAAACAAACCCTGCTTCTTAAATGACTAAAACTGGGCCTGGAGTCCAGTCATTATCTGCTTTATTTGAAATTTATGCAGAAGATTGACTTCCCAAATGCAGTGCTACTCATATAAAAAAATGATAAGGATTGTGTATGTGTGTGTGTGTGTGTGTGTGTGTGTGTGTGTGAGAAAGAGAGAGACAGAGACAGAGAAATAGAGTGAGAGAGAGAGAGAGACAGACAGAGAGAGAGAGAGAGAGAGAGAGAGAGAGAGTGTGTGTGTGTGTGTGTGTGTGTGTGTGTGTGTGAGAGAGAGAGTGTGTGTGTGTATGAGAGAGAGAGGGTGTGTGTGTGAGAGAGAGAGACAGAGAGATAGAGATAGCGACAAAGACAGAGACAGAGAGACAGAGAAAGAGAGAAACAAAGACAGAGGGAGAGAGAGGAAGGGAGAGATAGAGAGAAAGAGAGAGAAAGAGACAGAGACAGAGAGATGGAGAGAGACAGGGAGAGAGAGGGAGAGGGAGAGGGAAGAAGAGAGAGAGAGAGAGAGAGAGAGAGAGAGAGAGAGAGAGAGAGAGAGAGAGAGAGAGAGATTCTAGCTATGAGTTCAGGTAAGGAGCAAGGTCACAAACCTAGTCTGTTCTGTGAATAGAATCCCAGCTGAACTGACATCCTTCTGGGTAAAGAAGTGAACTGCCAGCTCTCCCCAGAAGCCCATTGCCTTTTTCTTTGCACGCTTTCTAAAGCTGAGCTGGTAACACAAGCAGCTGCCCACGAGCCAGCCAAGAGACTGGAACTTGCCAGCAGTGTAGCCCTGAACTTGTCTGAACACACCCTAACTTCAGGGACTTGTGCTTAGGCTGCAAGGATGAAGGATTAGGGAGCCAGAAGTGTCCTGACTCTGGGCTCACTGCTGAAGGATGCTGGTAGGCTGAAGCCTTGCTGTGTCATTATGAGAAGCACAGAGCATACAGGGGCCACTAAAAAAGAAAGGCCCATTCTAGAAATCATCAGTTTCTAGGCCTGGGCAGCTGAAGCAGAAGGAGTGACTCGGATCAGGAAAGACTAGAGCTCAGAGGGGAAGAGAAAAAGGTTCAAAATAAAGGGAAGGGGAGATGATAAAGTTCAGGAAGCTCTAAGAAACTAGAGAGCTTTTCTTGGCCTACCCCTGGGAGTTTGCCCTTCCTCACACCTGTGTTTCCATCCTTGCATTCCTCATTATACTTGTGGTAATGGTGTCAAATTAAAGATTTGTTCCACGTGGCATTCCACAGTTAGAAAATCTTTATCCAGCTCCTGCTTGGGGTGAATTTTTGACAGTCTTGTATTTTCCTCGTCTTTACCTCTTCAGAAGGCTCCCTCCCAAACAAAACACCAGCTTCTCAAGGTCAGGGCCTATTCCATTTTGGTTCTTAACAAATGTTTATTGATTGACGGATGAATAGATGGATCTTAAAATATAGGGAGTTGGAATATTCCCCAGGCTTCTTGAGAACAGGTAATGTTTCATTTTTGCCTTTGCATCTTCCATCTGAAACAACACCAAAGGTACTCAACAAATGTTTGTTACTTGATCTTAAAGCATAAACAGAATCTTTTGAAACAAATCATTGTCGTACTTAATGCCGTGCTTAGGAAATAACTGAGGTTAACTAAAATATCTGAGAATGAATAACTGAAGAATGAACTGTCCAATACAATTTACTTGAACAGGCATGTATTAGATACCAACTATATTCCAGGCCCTGTGCTAGGCCCTAGAAATTAAAAAAAAAAAGTAAGTAACAGTTTCTTTCCTCAAGGAACTTACGTTTTTCAAGGATATATAATCAACAGGAAAATGGATGGAAGATTAACTTTGGGAGAGAACATTGTCACCCTGGGCAAATTAGGAAAAGTTTCCCATAGGAATCAACAACTGGAGGAAACTTTGAAGGAAATTAGGTATTCTCAGAGGAAGAGCTAAGCATGGAGCCTATTCCAGATATAAGTTGGGGAAAGCCTGTTCAAAAGCACAGAGATAGGAGGTAGAAGTCAACCTGGTCAAGTTGATTGGAGCAAGGATTGCTGAAGGAGGTGTCCCATGACTTCACAGTTTGGTGAGAAAATATGCCACTCCAACTTCCTCCTCTCCTCAAGGGTCTAGTAGGTGTACAGTCCTCCCTTCCTTCTGAAATTTGTAGTATCATAGAATTCAGAGAGATTTCAGAGAGACCTCACTCTACTCCCAATTTCATAGTACAAGAAGCCCAGAGATGGAAGAATGGTGGCCAAGGAGTAAGTAGCTGAGGCAGGATTCAGTTTCATATTCCAACTCTATTATAGTCCAATGCCAGGTCAGGAGCTGTGTCCCCCTCAATCATTCATCTAATATTGTGGTTTGCAGATGATTCTGTCACTAGGCAGGATATGTGAAGGATCAAGACAACCACCATCCCAGAGGGATAACCTCTCCACAAGGATCCTTATCCTTTTTCCCCTCCCATAAAGGGAAGAACACCAGCAAAGTCAATCAGCCCTCTTTCACACCCCTCCTCTCCACAGGGAATGGTGATTATTATGCTTCCCTAATCACTTGAAAATCTTGTATTTTTTTTTTTTTTATGAAGGAAGCATATGGGGCAATGGGGTATTGTGGGAAGTCCGTGTTAGAAAAGATTGAGGATTAGATGATGTGTTTGAGATGCACAGATGGCCAGGATTGACAGCTTGGCCCTTGCATGACCTGAATTTTCCTACATTCTTATACTATACTCTCAAATGACAGCTAAGAAAAAAAAAATGAAAAGACCAAGTGGCCCCACTTAGCAATAGCAGGATGAAATAGGACCTCTGAAGCACCTTCCTCAGCAAACACCTGGAGCTGGACCATGAATTAACAGAAATAGATACTTTTGAGATCGAATCATTTTGTATTCATTTATGGATCCAGTGTAATTTCTATTCCCAACCCAAGAAGGAAGAGAGAGAACACATATATTCGTTCAGGGAATAGCCTGATTAAATATCAATTAATTTATTACTGAACATTGACGAAGATCCTACCACATGCCAGGTACTGTATTAGAAGCTGGGTAAACAAAGATAAAATGTGAGCCAATCCTGCCCCTCAAGAAGTATAGATAACAAGGGTGAAAATCCTGTTTTAATTGTGTACACACCTTTACTCCATGGATGCCAAGTATTTGCTTTTGGAGAAGGGCATGTGATCAACTGCATTTTTCTTGTCCTGTGCAGATGTCTGGATTTATGCAGCCACAGATTTCCATCCTCCCTTCAACCACCCAAGCACAGATGGAGAGACATATAACAACACAGTCAGCCTGGGCTTTTCCCATCAAATGTTTTCTTTCCCAACTGACTTAATTTGTTTAATTATAAGAAAACTCTCAAATCTTTAACTCCTTGCAGTTTTATGCCCCTGTTACTCTTAGAAGAGTGACCCAAGAATGGCATTGAATTAGTAAGCATCTTTTATGACGTTACGTCCCACTTTCTAACCCCCAATTCCTACAGCCGGCAAACCAGCCCCACGGTAGCTTTGTGAAAGAAGGTGCCCAGGAAGCCTCTCGAGGCTCTACTGAACCCCTCCAATCCCAATTCCCTGATCTGGTCCCCACTCCCCTTCCTGTGTTGTCTCCTTTTCTTAGAATGTAAGAGGGACTGTCTCACTTTTATATTTGTATGCCAACTCATAGCATAGAGCCTGGCACATAGTAGTTGCTTAATAAATAATTTGTTGATTATGCATTCATTCATTCACTCATTCTTCAAATATGAGTGCACTGAGATAGAGTATCTCTTCTGTTAACATGAATCACAATCCCTATATGACCTAATTATGCTTTCCAATAGCGGCTATTACACACACAGACATACACAAACACATTCAGACACACACACACACCCTCACACATAGACACACACACACATAGACACACACTCTCTCTCTCTCTCTCTCTCTCACACACACACACACACACACTCAAACACAAACACAACACTCTTTCCATTGGCCATGCAGGTGCCTTGAGCCTCTCTGTACTCAACTAGATGGAAGTTTGGACCCCAGACATTAGTGAATATATACAGAGCTCCTAATTAGGAAAAGGAGGGACAGGCTAGACAAGCTAAGAGAGTATTTGTCTTCATAGAAACAGCAGCAGAAATGACAAAATGGTCACTTGGACTGAGCATAAAAGAAGGGAAAGAGATCATAGAATACCAATTCACACAAAGCAATGATTATAAGATCACACATGCCTCAAGCCCCAGTTCTATTCCCACTAACAAGAAAGGCTGGAAGATGGGAGAAGTGAAAGGAAGGGAGGAAAGCGTACTGCTTTCATTTGCATAGTGACTGGTTGGTGCAGTCTAGGCTGCTTTATCATCAATCAATCAGGAATTCTGGAGAATCTATTAGGGGCAAAATGTAAAATATACCATCCCATATGCTTTTTTTTTCAATGTTTTAAATCACATTTTTTTAAAAGAGAGATCATTTGAAATTCTCATCTGCAGCCCTGACTTCACCTCTCCCTCTACTCAATCAGTCTTCTGGGTAGCCAGTCAAATCAGCCCATGGACCCTGAATACAAAAGGATTCATTCTGAACATAAAGGAAATAAGGTGTAAAACATGCTAAGAAGTTATCTCCCTTCTGTTTCCTCTTGGTACATTAGGATGTTCTTGAAGTTTGTCCATAATGCCCAGATCACCAAAAAGGACACAAAGAATCAACTTCCTTGGCAACGGAGTGCAAACATCTGGGACTCTCCTTTCTGGTTCCCAAAGGATGCCTTCAGCACTCATCAGGCTGGTCTCTCACTCCTAAAGGAGAATGGCCTTCCCTCATTTCTGTCCATTTAATATCTCTTCTCCCTGCCTGGCTATCTCAAGCCCCTTCTTGAAGGTTGATTTTTCTACCTGTTTCATAACAAGATGATTTTCTTATATGTTTAACTCTACTCACACCCACACTCAAGTCTTGTCAAGGGAACAAGCTTTTATTAAACCCGACCTACATGTCAGGCTCTGAGCCAAGCACTAGAAATACCAAAAAGGGCAAAAAAAAGAAAAAAATAAAAGGTGGAAAAGTCCTCCCTACCAGAAAGAGTCCACAGTCTAAAGGGGGAGATGGGAAATCTGGTTTACAGGAGAACCTGGAGCTAATCTCACATGGAAGGCACAGCTATGAAAATGATCTTGGAAAGACTTCTTTGAGAAGATGCCATTTTAGATGAGGCTTCAGGGAAGCTGGCATGTAGAGATGAAGAGGGAGTGAATTTCAGGCCTAGAGGAAGTATGTAGTGTGTGGAATTGTGTCCTTTGATTATTTGGACCATCTAGGAGGCCAGGGTCATTGGAACAAAGGATTCGTGGAGTGTGGGGGATAGGGAGTAAAGTGTTCCAGAATATTGGAAATGTATGAAGAAACTTTACCAGACAAGAAATTTTATATCTGATCTTAGAGGAAATTGGCATCCATTGGAGTTGATTAAAGGGGAGAAAGGATAGATATGGTCAGCCTTGAGCATTAGGAAGAACATTGATGAGCTTGGAGGAAAGATGGATTGGGGTTGGAAGATATGAGGCAGAGAGATCATGTCAGATTTCTACAATAGCCCCTACATAAGATGAGGAGGGCTGGCACGAGTTGGTCAATGCCCACAGCTGGGCACTATGGGGGCACATGAGCACTGGGTATGGACCAGAGCTCAGAAACTGATTTGAATGTTTTTCAAGGACAAGAACAGCTGCCAAAGGGCTGGCCCAAGTCATACAAAGAGTTGATCAAGTAATGACTTCGCCCCCTCCTCATCCTCTTCATCCTCATCCTCTTCATCCTCATCCTCTTCCCGATAATTATCATCATCATCATCATCATCATCATCATCATCATAGATAATATTTCTGTAGAGCTGTAAGGTTTGTAAAGTGATTTATAAACATTATCTCATTCTATCTTCACCACTAACTTGGGATGCAGCTGCTATTCTTAGCCCCATTTTACAAATCTAGATACTTTGGCTTCAATGATTTGCCCAGGGTCATACAACTAGTAAGGGTCTAGGCTGGAGTTGAATTCAGGTTTTCCTGACTCTGGGCCCAGTACTCTCTATCCTGTGGCATCACCTAGTTGCTTTTAGTGTACTGTAGTTGACAAAGTGAAAAGATCAGTGTATACGGAGTTGGAGACTCTGGGTTGAAATCTCTTTTGAACCCAGTTTCCCATACGAAAAATGAGAGGTTGAACTAGTTTGCCTCCAAGGGCCCTTCCAAGTCTAGGTCAACGACCCTATGAAAATATTTCATTATATAATGGCTGAAAGAGGTGAGGCATCAGTTCTCCTTTGGGAACCTGGTTTTAGTTTGTTTGGTTTGGTTTGGTTTCTATTTGTTTGTTTTGATTAGAGATATCTGTAATGGTATACTCCACATCTCACAGTCTCTGGAATATAATGATGGAAGGCTTCTCTAAACTTCCATGGCTACATAAAAGTCAGTTATCATTGTCTTATAATGGAAATCAGGAGAGAAGTATCAGCTAGCCACATGACATGAGTGAGGGCAAACTGCTGGACAGCTCCCACACTCCACAGGCATACATGCCTTGCCAGGAACCTTAAGGAACTTAGGGCTCATTGTGGATGGACAGCAGCAGGTGGAGAAGTCACCCAGGATGTGCAGACTTGTGAATTGTTCTATGGAAGGAAAGGAATATAGGTGTTTATAGAATAGGGATGGGTTTGTAGACACAGCCAGCCTCGGCAGTCCCATGGCCTATTCTCTTTGATATTGCCAGGGGGATATGCTAGGATACTTGGCCCATGGCCTTTGCATGGCAAAGAGGAGGGTCCAGTACCATTGCTGAGGTCAAATATCAATCAATCAATCAACTGACACATTAAGAGTATACTGGGGGGTGGGCATTTTGGTCAGTATGGGCATAAAAAGACAGAAATGAAACAGTCTCTGCCCTCAGGGAGTTTACATTCTATTGCAGGAAACATAAGCACCTATAAATATATGCAAAAGCAATCCAAACTAAACTTTGGCAAGAGGAATTTGCATCTGGGTGCTGGGGGTGAGGACACTAAGGGCCAGCGAAGATTTCAAATGCTCACGCTCTCCTCATTATACAGATTGGCCCAAAAGGGACAGATTTGGATCAGGGAGGAAAAAGGCTCATCCTGAAAGGCAGGGATGAGGCCAGGTGTGCTGTTGTATTTCTGCAGATTTCAAGGTTAAAAAGTTTTTTAAAATGTGTTCGGGAAATGCTTTAAAATAAAATGAAACTTTGATAATAGTGTTTCTGTTTCCTGGGAAGACATTAAGCACATGCCCTGCTCTAATATTACCTTCTCCCCCAGGGGAGGAATATTTGGTTGGGGAATTTACAGGGACAATGAGTAGAGACTGAGACCATTTAGACATGGTTTTTTTCCAGCATCAGTAATGGAATTAATGTAATTGTTGTTCTGGGCTCAGAAAAGGGGGTGAGGGAATAGTATACAGGCAATTTTCACATACACTTTACATTTATTTATCTTTGTTCGCAGTATACTCTAAATTCCTTGAATATGGATTATTTGATTTTGCATTTTGCATCCTTTAAGCCCAGCATGGGAGTCAGTCAATCATTCAACATTTAGTGCCCATTATATGACAGGCACTGTGCTAAACCCTGGGAGTATAAAGAAAGGCAAAAGAGAGTATCCTGAAGGGCAGAAGTGGGGGTTGGGGGATACCTATACTTTACCAGGAATGAGGAAGTCTTGCAGTCAAGTGGGAAATGATGAGATTGCTGCCCTGATAAGCTTTAAATGGAGAATCTGGGAGGAGTCCACCCTCACCTCCACCATTTTCAAAGGGAAGGAGAAAAAGGCCTCAGGGATAGGGGATGCTGACATGGTGTGAGCTTCAGAACTCATGTGATCTTATAGGATTAAGACTTTCTGGAGACCACGATGAAGTCCAAGAGACCAGTCAGGTAGAAAATGATTATAGTAGGCACATAAGAAATGATTCTTGAATGACTGAATAAAGCAATGAAGGAATGAATGGATGAATGAATGAATACCAACTTTGACATTCAAGGCCTTCTGCCATCTGGTTGCAATCTCCCTGAAATCTTACCCAAATTTCTTCCTATCTTATTCATACATTCTTACTGAACTGGGCTGCTTCCTATGCAGTTGCCTTTTGTTCTTGTTCAGTCATTTAAGTGCTGTAACTCTTCATGACCCCATTTGGGGTTCTCTTGGCAAACATGCTGGAGTGGTTTTCCATTGCCTTCTCCAGTTCATTTCATAGATAAGGAAACTGAGGCAAAAAAAGATGAAGTGACTTGTCCAGGGTCACACAGGTCATTCTGAGGACATATTTGAACTCAGATCTCCATGACTCCACGCCCTATGTTCTAACTATTGAACCACCTGGCTGCCTTGTTGTCTTTTGCAACTCCATTGAATGTGGTTTCCTCCTCCTTGGATCATTCTATAGTTTTCCTTAGGAAATCAATGTATTTTCTACATATCCAATTATAAGAGTGGACACTTAGTGTGTCCAGTGTGGTTTACTATACAGAGCTCTGAACTTGAAGAAGAGGGACCTGGTTTTCTTCCCTGACTGGGATATAAATTAGATTTGTGCCCTTGGACAAGTCACACACCCTTCAGTTTCTTTCATTCTAACAATAGGTACAATAATCTTTGCAGTACAGACCTAGCTCACCTTTACAGACCTCACAATGACTATAGAAATGGCTTCTTATTCCTGGCATCTGTCCCACCTTTCACCTCTGCTCCCACTGCCTTTGTGCATGGACTCGACTCTTCTCTTACCTTGAATGCTGCCTATACAATCTTAACCATCTTTAACTTTCCAGTCCAGAGCCAACCTCTCCTGGAAATCTTCCTCGAGCCTTCCAAAGGGAAATCAGCTTTACAGCCCCTGCTCTATGGCCACCCTTTTTGCTAACCATGTGGTAACATGGGATATAGTCACATGTATCCTGGAGTTACCTCCTCTAGCAGACCACAGCCCACAAGAGGCCAGGGACTAGGACTGGTTTCTTTGGCATCCTCCAGCAGCTAGCTCAGGGACATAGAGCTAAAAGCTACACAATATGTATTCTTTGTGCCAAACTGTTCTCACCTTTCCTGTTACTCACCCCCCCCTCCCCAATTTACAAGCGTGACAAATTTTTTTTAAAAAGGGGAAAAAATGTACATAACCCAAAAGGTTACTGAGAACATGGGAAAGGCAGAATATTGTAGTGGGTGGTGCTGGACTCAATGGCAGAATGATCTCAGTTTGACTATGGCCTCAGCCATTTAGTAAAGGCGTGACTGTGACTGGACAAGTCACCCGCTCTGCCTTGGCCTCAGTATTTTCATCTGTAAAATGAAAGAGTTGAACTCACTGACTTCCAAGGTACCCTCCATGTCTAATTCTGTTCCTATGATCCTTCTGGCAGATAGTAGATACTTAATACAAGTTTATTGTCTAACTAAGACAGTTTTCCCCACTGACTTTTAATGAGTCCAAAGGAAACAATATTTAGTGTTGCAAAGTCCTTTTTGGTAGACAAAGAACTACATATATTAAAACATATAATCCTCACAACCTGGTGACATTAAGTGCTATTCATTATCCCATTTTTATAGATGAAAAAACTGAGGCTGGAATGAAAGAATTTGATCATGACATGCTAATTCCGCCCTCTCATTTGACAGATAAGGAAACTGAGACCAAGAAAGGTGAAATGAAGTGACATTAGCAGTGTATTCCCAAGCTAGTCAGCAGCACAAGCAGGATCTGAGCCTACACCTTCTAATGCAGCTCTCTACTCAAACAATCAAACATTTATTGTTATTTTATTATTATTAATAATTTATTATTAATATTATTATTATCATTATTATTATTTTCACTGCATCCCAATTTGAATAACAAAGTCAACAGCAATCATATTCCATTCATTTTTTTTTTCTCCTTTGGTCAAATAATTGAAGGATACCACAGGTTTTAAGTGGCAACCCAGGAAGATTCTGGGAGAGGATGGCCATCACTATTTCCTTCTTTGTCTCAGCTTCCAAGAGTGGAGGAGGAAAAGATTTTTTTTTCCTCTAAAAACCTCCCCATTTGCACACAGGCTTGGAAACATCTGTTGACTCACAAAATGGAAAACTGTGAAAAAAAGCAAAATGCCTGGTAATAACAGAGGGTGGTAAGTAGAAAATAAATGTGTTGGCATCTCTGTCCTGGATCTGGAAGCTAATGTTGGAGGGGGAGGTACACAGTGTGCCTTAATTGGTACAGAGAGGGTGCCACTCAGCAACACAGAGAAGCTAATGGCAAATTCTCTGCTTGACACTCAGGAGCACTTAATATCTATTCTTTTCCTGGGCATTAACACCAAATGATTTTCCAAGTTAAAGAACATTGACAGCATACATTTACAATGAACTGAATCGTCCATTTATCAGGTTTATTCCTGTATAAACCCTCCTCACTGTCAGAGTGCATTGTCAAGACATCCATCTCCTTGTGAACTCATGCAGTGGGCTGGTTATGGTGACAGCCATGGCATTTTGGAGTAGGTATGAAACAGAATTTCTGTGGAACACAGTCAGAAGCATAATCATTCCAGATAATTCATTGCTAGTCTTCCAGGGTACCATGCGTGTGATGTGTCCTGTCTATCAGTAAAGAAAATCTCTAAGCCATTCAAGTGCCCAAAGCTGAAATACGGTCATTGCTTCCCAATGAAGCACCTTTTCAATCAGCAGAAATAGCTCTTCTGTCAAACTTATGGGGCTGTTTGGATTGGCTGTGATGGTGGCCATTTGTGGGAACATTAGTGAACCCATGGGAGAAGATGGCCTGGATTCAGTTCCCATGATATTTTCAATGAAAATCACCAAGATACTGTTTGGAAATTACTCAGACCTGATGTCTTAGAAAACATAAAGATTTCTTAAGCAGCCACTCATTAATCTATTTATTTAAAACTTGCCCCTCCAAGGATCTCAAAGCTATATGTGGCACTGGAGTGAAATTTTAAGCCTACCAAAAAGAGGTAATGACTTGGAACAGTCAAAGTAGTAGAAATCCTGGGCTTGGGAGACATGGTCACAACCAGAGGGCTTCATCTAAGAAATATTCCAGTGCAGCGGGAAGAATGACAAGTCACTTAGGAAGAGGACCTGAAGTCAACATACAGTACCGCTCCTTAATAGTTATCTGATGCTGTCCCCATCATTTCAGTTCAATGGTGCCTGGTTTCCTCTAGTTGGACAGCTTGACAGCTAGGACCCTTTGGAGCATGAAATTAGTTATTGCTGGACATTTGTTTGTAAAATCACTCTTTCTGTATTAAGGAATGGAAAGAAATATCTATACTCAAAGCTAGTACATGTGGGTGGTTAGAAGACTATTTCATCACAAAGTTTTCATTCTTTTTAGAAAAATATAGTTTAATAGAAACTATAGAAAACTCTATGAGCTTTCACGAAACATGGGTTTCATACAGTCCAATGGCAGTTACAACAATAATAATAACAGCAACAGTAACAATAATGAAACTTTGAGGATGCGTTGCTGTTTGTAGCATCCCTTTGTCATTTTATGGAAGAAAAGTGGGTCAATGGAACACCAAGTAACAGCTGGGTTTCATGTAAAGCCCCATAGCCTGAATCTCCCACTAAATTATGGGATAATATTATAATCTAATATAATATTAGATTAGATTATATATGTTATATATAACACAATATTATATATTCACACAACCATGCAATCAGAGAAGTTCAGAGTTGGAAGAGGGCTTGAAAACCTCCACTAAAACTCACACACTCCACTCCCAAGAAGCCCCACTATGGCATACCTAACCATGTTAATCTAGTCTTTTCTTGGGGACCCTCAGTGAGGAGCATCCCTCCACTCCCCCTCCCCCACCATGACAGCCATTTCAAGATGGTTCTGATTCTTAACTTTTCCTTACATGGAGCTATTTGTCTTTTTGATCACCTCCCACTATTGTTCCTGATCCTTGGCCCTCTAGAGTCCGGAGAAAGAAATTGAATCATTTTATCACATGACATTATAGAATGGAGGCAACTATGAGGTCTCAAAGCTTTGCTAGTTGAGAACAAACTTAAGCAAATCTAACCATCCAAAAAACGTGTTGGATTATGGATATTGTGGTAGACTGCATGACTTTTCTGAGGAGGGCCTAGCTATGTTTGGAGAGGCTCATCAACCTTGTCATCTCCAGCCCCACTAAATTTGAATAACCATGACCCAAGGTGAAGAGGGGTTCTACTCTGTTTCCATTTAAGGGAGACCCACACCAAAAGAAATGCAAAACCTTGATATGGATGCTTCCAATCAAGAATGCTTCTACTAAGAAAAAGATCATGGGAAAGAGTCCTTGCGGATTTCCAACTAATGCATTTGGAAAGGGCTAGCTAGTTTTGTCATCAATTACAATTATATTTGCTCAGCACCCACAGAGTTTCTGGCATTGAATGCAGGTCAACATTAATCATACCAGAAAACGGAATAATACATTGGTTCAGCTCAGGACATTTTCCAGCTGGAAGCATTTTACTTGCTCTCTTAATTAGAATAAAACCTTATATTTGCATAGTAACTCACAGGTTACTAAGTGTTTTAAAATACAAGATTCTTTCTGCTACTCAGAATAAATCTGGGATTAGGATTTGGAACCTAGAAGAATGACTAGATTGATTTTATGGATGAAGAAACAATGATTTGCTCAAAATCACATGATTTTCATGTGATGGAGAATGGATTAGAATTGAATCTTGGCTCTAAGGTGGCTTAAAATACACCCACCAGGCTACCACCTTTCCCCCATGTTCATGCCCACTTTTCTTTCCAGGTAAGTTTTTTTCACTCTCCCTTTAATAGTTAACTTCCAGGGCTCCTTGGTCTGGGTCATTCTAGGCCAGGCACCACTATTCCTTTTTCAAGTGTAATATATTATCTCTTCCAAGATCATCCAATCACACACACACACACACACACACACACACACACACACACCAATTTATTGAAAATAAGGAAATTATTTCCCAGAGGAATGCCTAGGATGTCACTTTTATTTGAGTATCATTTATTGGGAAGTGTGTGGGATTTAAAGTCTGAGGACCTCAGTTCGAACCCTGACTTAGTAACTGTCTACCTGTGTGATTTAGACAAGGCATGAAACTTATTTGGAGCTGACTTGACTTGTGTGTACAGGGAGGTTGCTGAGATGAATGTACCCTAGGGGTCCTTCTGGATCTAAGTGTATGGAGTAGAAAATGCTTCAGCCTAGAAACCTTCCCCCTGCTTTTCCCCTTCCCAAATCCCAACACTGCTGGCAGGATGCTTGTGTCTCTCCCCTGGCACCCCCTGATTGCTTGACCCCACAACCACTAAACCTATTCCCACAATGGAACTAGCCAATCAATAGGCAACAAGTATTTATGAAGTGCTTACGTTGAGACATTGAGCCAAAAGTTGGTGATCCAAAGAAAGGCAAAAAAAAAAAAAAAAAAAACACAAACATCTCCTTCCTGGGAACCTTGAGGAGCTCATGGTGGAATGGGAAAAAAAGAGGCACATCTAAGAATAAGTGGGGGAGCAGAGCAGAGGTCTGTGCATAACATTTATCCATGTGATCACAGCCTTGCTGCTGTCCATCATGAGAGCTTGTGGAAGATCCTGACCTCATGGGTTGCCCAGAGAAATTCATCAGTTTTGTACATGGCCATCATGACAGCTGCTCCCACTCCTTCCCAGTCACCAATGGAGTGAAGGACGACTGTGCGCTCTCTCCCAGGCTTTTTGCAGGATGTTTTTTCAGCAATGTTGGCAGATGCCTTCAACAAGGATGAAAGCAGCATTAAGATCAGCTATTGCACTAACAATCAATTATTTAACCTGAAAAAAACTACAAGGCAAGAGCAAAATGGAGGGAGAGTTGGTGCATGATTTGTTTTGTTTGCGGATGATTGTGCACACAATGCAGCCTCTGAGGCAACAAAATCTGGATCAGTTCTCTGCTGCTTGTGCTAATTTGGGCCTGACAATTAACACCAAGAAAACAAAGGTTCTCTACCAGCCAGTACAGCACCATTCATAAAGGAACCATCAGTTTTAGCAAGTGGAAAAATGTTGAAAGCTGTGGATAAGTTCACTTACCTTGGTATTATACTTTCCAGGGATGTCCACATAGATGACAAGGTTGGTACCATATTGTCAGAGCTGGCTCAATGTTTGGGAACCTCGGAGTAAAAGTGTGCGAAAGAACAGGTTATACCGACTACCAAATTGAACATCTCCAGAGCTGATCTTGTTGTTGTATGCCTGGGCACCTTGGACAATCTACCAGCACCACACCAGGAAGCTGAATCACTTCCATGAAAATCATCTTAGACAGTGGCTCTCAACCTTCCTAATGCCCTGACCCTTTAATAGTTGTATGAGGGCTTGTCTGAATGTGTGCTGACCCACCTGGAGATGGATAGAGGAGGTTCCTAAGACTATCAGAAATATGTGTTTTCAGATGGTCTTAGGCAGCCCCTGTGAAAGTGTCATTCAATCTCAAAGGGGTCGCAGCCCACAGGTTGAGAACCACTGATCTTAGGAAGCTTCTGAAGATCACCTGGCAAAATAAGGTGGCAGAGATTGAGGTCTTTACTGGAATTAAACTGCCAAGCATTCAAACTATGCTGCAGAGAGTGTGATTCCAATGGGCTGACCATGTTGTTTGAATGCCAAACATACATTTGCCTAAATGACTGTTTTATGTAGCACTCACACAAAGTAGATACTCACATGGAAGTCAGAAGAAGGGAGAAAAGCACCATCAATTCTCTCTGAAGAACTTTGGAATCGGTTGTGAGATGTGGCAGACACTGGCCCTGGACCATCCATCATGGCGTGCCCACATTAGAGAAGGCACTGTCTTGTAAAAGAGAAGCAGAATTGCAGTAGCTCAAAACAAGCAGGAAATAAGCAAGTTGAGATACATCTCCACTCTGCAAGTCCACATGGACCATCAGTACCTACCCTGTGGTAGAGCCTCCTAGACTCTATTGATCTGATTAGCCACAGTTGGCCACAGCGTACCTTGACCCAGACATACAGATATCATGTTGGTCCTCTTCAAGAACAGAAGGACAACCACTAAGTAACTATATAGGGGACTTCTTCCTGAGTCCAGAATCCTTACTATTCTTCAAAGCAGCCTTTGCAGCCAGAGAAGCTTTATCAAAGCTTGCTTTCCTAAAGGCTAAGAGTTTTCTTCTTTGGGACCCTGGATTGCTCTCGCATAATGTGGCCTCTACTGTTATCAATAGACTCTTGCTTACTGCCAAGGGGGAAAGGGAGGCTGGCCAGGTGTGCCCATGTGCCTGCCATTAGCATCTCTGTGTGATTATGAGCTGGAAGAGGACGATTGAGTTTTGAATACATTTTGATTAAAGCCCACTGGAGCACACTCTTGCCAAAGCCTTTTAGCCCAGATGAAAGTCAAATGTTTGTCTGGGCAGGACGCTCCCGGGCCAAGGATTCAGAGTCCAATGGCTTGTACCTGTTCTTACTGGTAGTTTGGAAAACCTGAAAAACAAGTTGCAATGCAACGATCATTGAATTTACCCTCCAAAGGATGCTTCCGCTTACAAAGTGCTTTACAAAGTGCTTTACTTGGCCGAGAAATTGTGATGCATTTAAAATCATGCAGGTTCTACTGGCTTTTAAACTGTGGCCCAGGAACAGAATGGTGTTATCAAAAAAACAAAGAGAAAGAACTTGGCTTTCAGAGAGCTAGAAGATGAGCAATATTGGTCCAAAATGAATTAGGCAGCATGTTTATTGTCAAAGTCCAAGAGGTTATGGAGAAGAAATGGGTGAAGGGGAGACAAATCCCCTGATTGGACAAGGAGTAGAAATAAAATCTGCATTTAGACCACCATATGCTGTGCTTGGTTTTCTAAAAAAATGAAAGAATGACTTTCAACTAAGGCCAAGTGATATCAGCCTTTGACTTTGGCACAAAGGAAGGAAAGCCTGGCCTTGCAGACCAGGGCATGGACCAAGGGTCACCACCTACCTCTTTGCAGCTTGTCAAAACTGCAAACCTGATTCATAGCAGAGAGCAGCTCCCTGAGCAGTGCTAAGGGCCCAAACGCTGAGCTATTCAGCCAGGGGGATGGCACAGAGACTCTTTAAATCATAAGCTTCCTGGGGGCATTAACTTTCTCTTGCTTCTCTGGATGCAGAGGGCTGAGGACAGACTCTGACCAGAGGGAATGGAGCAATGCCATGTGTCTGTCTCCTGGCCTTGAGCTTCCTCCCCATGATTATAATCTTCAGGCCCTCCTGCATGCTGGGTAATTGTCTTTGTGAGAGATTTTGTTTCTGCAGTGCCAGCAGCAGGAAGGGAAGCCTATTCTGATCGTGCGTAGGTGGCTAATAAGTTTGAACTCACTTTAAACGGGCCTTCGGTCCATTTCTAATGGTGTTAGTGCTGCAGGGCTTCTAGTGTGTGTGGGGCCTGTCACCAACACAACAGCTATGCCTTTGACAAGTGGAAGTTCTGTATCTCCATGTGAAAACAGGTATGTGACTTTCCCAATGTCCCTGCCCCCTGTAGAACAAAAGCTGCTAATTCATTCATTTACTCATCATCTGCTAATAAGGCACCTGCTATGGATAAGGTTCTCTTCTTGGCCCTGCAGAACCCACAAGGGGGTCCAAGTGACACCCTGGCCTCCAGCCACTTATCATCTAGAAAAGGTAAGACATACCCCCAAATGTCCACAAGGGAATGAGACCCAGTGCAGTTCAGGAGGGAAGGGCAGCGTGGTACACAGCAGAAAATGCTGGCTCTGGGTTTGCAGCTGCCACCTTTTGATCGCCGGCCAACTGCTTCAACTCTAAACCTCAGCTTCCTCATCTCAAAAATGAGGAAGATGATAACTGTAGGACCCAGGATGATTGTGAAGACTGGATAAGATGCCATGTGTAGAGCACTTCACAGACTTTATGGATAACATCAACAGCTAAGCAGCATCATGGTATGGGAAGGTTTGCAAGGCTCTATCCAAATGGGCACCACTCAGCACGGTTACTACAGCTATCATGCCCATTTTACAGTTGAGCAAACTGAGTCTGACAGAAATTAAATGATTTGTGTCACAGGGGAAAAACCACCTAAGGCTACTTAGGATAAATCAGTGAACAAAAGCAAAGAAGGGACAGGAATCTTCCACCCTGACTGCAGAAGGAAAGCATCTAGGAAAAAATAGCAAGTGCCCATAGCAGGATCTGAAGTAAGGTCTTCCTTAATCTGAATCCAGAACTCTACCCACATAACTACCAAGTGGTCATAAAGAACCAATCACTTTGAGCCAGAAAGATAATTCAGAGGCCAAAGCCAAAGCCTTCCTTCGACAAATGAGAAAACTAAGACCTTGAGAGGTGAGTGACTTACCCAAGAACACAAAGCTAATCAGGGGCAGAAACAGGATTCCAAGACAACCAGCCTGAAGTCAAGACTGACCTTGGGTAAGATATAGACTATGACATTTTCTGGCTTTGTGGTCACAGGAAAAACATATCACCCCTTTGAGCCTCAGGCACCTCATCCATAAAGGAAAAATAATCACATTTTATTACCCAAGGGTTGAATCAGCACTTAATGCCTTTGGTCATTTATCAAAGGTGGGTTGAAAATACCAAGTACCCCTTAGACACCTTGACTTTGCAGAGGATCTAGCCAAGGGTCAAATTGTAGAGATCAAGCAAAGAGGGGCCCAGGAGATGAGGGAGAATGCTGAGGCGAGAGAAGGAGACAAAGACACAATTCCTCAGGCCCTTAGCAGCCCCTGCTTCCCATGAGTTGTTGCTTAGGCATGACAGCATCTGTTGAAGCTGTTCACTGCTGCAGCTACCCCCCTCTAGCTCCATGGACCCAGTGACCCTGCACTGATTTTCCTTCCATTCTCTCTCTCCCCTCAATGGAATGAAGCTCTTTGAGGAAATAAAAGATTATTTCTTTTCTTTTTTTTGGTGGGGAGGAAGGTGTTCTTTTTTTGCCTTTGTATCCCCAGGGCAGAGGACAGTGCCTGCCATTTAGTAAGAATTCAACAAATACTTGCTGATTCATTTACTGAATCAAGCAGAAGAGATAGGAGAGGACATCCAAGGCAGGAGAAACAGCATGAGCAAAGGTAAGTGAGTAACAGCCCAGGGGATGGTTGGGTGTCCAATTGGTAGCATCACAAAACGTTATTTGGCAACTAGTAAGAAATAAAGGTGGCTTGGAAGTATAAAGCCCTGAATGCCACTTCTAATTCTGGGTATTTTATTATGACAGCAATCAAATATATTTAAGGTTATGTTATTGTTTAAGAAAGATAGTAACAAAATTATAATAATGTTTTAAGAAAATGAAAAAAAAAATCTGTGGAATTCCAAAGAAGTACTAAGAGTGAAGGATGAAAGAAAAAAAATCATACTAAAAGATGTCATTAAGGAATCATATGGCAGGAAGATAAAATGGATTGGTCACACAGACAAAGCGAAGGACGGTAGCTAGACAGCCAACGTGCCCCACTGGCATCCCTCCAGTGCTGGGGGAAATGAAGAAAGAGCTCCAATACATTTGAGTAAGCCTTCTTTGGTGAACTTTTGGGAATGCACAGAAGAAGCCTGAATGGCGTGTGCAGGCATGGAATGGTAGCAATTTGTATACTTGGAGGAACTCCCAAATTGAAGACTCAAGTCGATCTGATCACTGAGTTTCAATGACAGTGGAAGCATCAATTAGTGGAGAAAAAGTCTGGGGAGAAGGGGACCAATTAGTCACATGTTGCAATAGTCTGGGCTGAGGTCCTGACATAGAGTAGTAGCATTGAGAATGGAAGAAGTGGAAATGAGGGAGAGATGAAACAAATGAATAAAGAAACATGTAACATCTCTCCAGTTCAGAATCTTGTCAAAATGTTATCATTTCCCCCTGGAGGTGAGTCTTTGTTTTCCTCTAATGATTTTTTTTTCGGTTGTCAGATTTCCTCAGTGTAGCTTCATCTTTCCTGAAATATCTGATCTACAAGAAATGTGAAAGGGAACGATGACAGTCTTAGCATTCTATAAATCCCTCATGTGTCTTTTCTCTACCATTTCTGCTCTGAGGAATTTGCATTTAAGGACTTACTCTGGAATGCAGAAATCAGAAAGAAGTCATGTACTTCTCAAAAATGTTGTTTTCTCTACAAATTTCATAGGACCCTAATCTCCTTAAATAGTACACTGAAAACATTTTATTCGCAGAGATTTTTAAATGTGACTTTTACCTTGCATACTGACTTGCCAGATCTCATCAGCTATTTTAAAACAAACAAACAAACAAAGCATTTACTCTTACTCCTCCTAAGGAGAAAAGGAGGGACTGTTTAAAGAGACAAATGTGATTACAAGCATGACTTCTCAAAACACTCCACAAATCCACTAGTCCATTTAAATGATTAAAAAATGAAAGCAGATAGCCAGTTAATGAAGAAGAGAAGCAAATATGTGGTGCTATAAAAAAAAGTGAGAGATGCTAAAGGTCAGACTGAAAAATGCATGCAAGGAAGGCTAAAAGGATATCTTAGAGCAGATGGAGGAAAAAATGCTGAAAGAAAAGATAGGATTGTTGCTCAAGGTTGACAGTGTGAGGATAAAACATGATGGAGACAAGTCAGAACTATTAAACTCATCTTTTGCTTATGTCTTTGTACTATGTACTCTTGTGCTATTATTCCAAATGTCTCTTGGAAAGATCACGCCAAGTTTTTACAGGATAAGTCCCCTTGTCCTCTCAGGAATATAGAGGTGAGAAATCAGGATGACTTTCTAGTGCAATTGGTCAAGAGCTCCAGTTTGTATGTGTCCCCATTTGATTATAACTCAAAATCAATTAACTAAGCAGATTTAATTAGTTTTAGTAATAGGTATAACAAAAATACCTGGCAAAAAAAAAACAACCTGCCCCCCAAGTCAGATGCTACACTCTCCTACAAGTACATAGAGGTTGGGAAAAGTGGACACAAGTTTGGAGACCACATGAGACAAAGGGGCAAGTTGCAGCTTTTGGTTGCCAGAATCTCTCTCTTCTCTTTTTTGGCCTTTCACCTTCTCAAGAATATCCTCTCAGAAATGACCTAGCTTTGCTCTGGAATCCTCAGAGATTCCTGAAGCTACCTTTCTCAGGATGTCTATTTCTCTTCATTTCCCATGAGAACACCACAATTACTTACCGTACCTCTGGGGACTCAACCAGCATGCCCATGGGAAGCCCCAAAGCCTTTGACCTTTGCAAGTTCACCAAATCTTCTCCTTTTGAGAGGAGTAAAGGACTCTTCACCCAACCAAGGGCTCCCCCTCTCCTGGCTTGGATGGATTGCTCTCTTTTCCAGATTTTCTCACCAATCAAATGCTGGAATCCACACTGGCTTATTTTTTGGTTTGTTTCTTTTTTAGAAAATTCTCCCATGGTATGATTGAATATCCTCCTCCATTTCCAGTATACATCCTGAGCATCATCCTTTCTTTTCAGCCAGTGGCATAAAGCACTCTGCTCCTTCCCAACTTCATTAATGAAGTTTCTCTTAGTTTAATTTAAAAAGCATTTTTTTTAAATGCCTTTGAATTACTGATTCGATGGAGGTGTTATCAGTGGATAAGGTATCAGGACGATGACATCTTGTTAGTTATATTAATTGGGTTTGGTGCACCGTGTTATGTGTGGGTTGATCAAAAACTATTTTCTCAGAAATGAAAACTTAATAGGATGGATAGATTTTTTCAAGTATTTTGAGGACTTTTATATGGAAGAGGATTTAGTCTTGTTTTCTTCCCCTTTCAGGGTAGAACTAGGAAAAGTTACTAAAAATTGAAAAGAAGTAGATTTAGGACCAACCTTGATAAACTGGACTATCCTCAACAATGCACAGCTAAAGACAACTCTACAAGCCTCAGGATGGAAGGAGATACCTAAACTCAGAGAAAGATATAGAAAGACTATAGTTTTAATG
>CM053591.1:198860405-198887087 GCA_028646515.1 Pseudochirops corinnae | reverse complement strand
GACAAGAGGATTTAGGGAGGCTGTACGGTTAATTTTGGAGGGAATTTATTGCTGACAAGAGCCATTGTTATTGATAGCAAAGGGATGAAATTTCTCTTCTCATGGAGTCCAGCAGCTGAAGCAGCTGCAGCAGCCTCAGCAACCCACATACAGCCCAGCCCATCCTGCCTGCTCTCTCAGCCCTCCTCTGACCTCAAGGGAACCCCAAGGAGTGGGGAGAAGTGGGTGCAGGAAAGTCTCTGGCCCAGGGTTGGCTGCAATGGTACTACAAAGACTGAATCCTGACAGGAGAAGGCAGAATCTAGGGGACCTGGAAAGACAGAGGTGGCCAAGATGGAAAAGCCCTCAGAGATCATCTATTATGGGTGGCATTAAATGGGTTCCTGGGAACTCCCAAGAACTCCAGGGATGGATTTCAAAAGATCTGTGAACTAGGATGAGGAAAATGCATCATTGTTTTCAATAACCCTTGAGTGAAATTTAGTATTTCCTTGAATTATTTAAAAACTTTATCCTGAGGAAAGGCACGAAGACTTCACTAGAAATTATAAAGAATTCACGGCATACACAATATAAGGAACCCATTTTCTAGTTCAATGCCCTCATTTTTCAGAGAAGGAAAAACAAAAAGGAAGCAAGATGCCTCCAAATGTCAATGTCCTGGACTCTTTCCAGTAACTTGGAGAATGAGTCAAATGTCCAGAAGCTTCAGGCCACTGTGAAGGTGGGAAGGGCTGAAGACGTATGTCTCCTGGGTGCTGTCAGCTTGGTAAGCACCAAAGATCCTGAACATCAATGTGGAAAGATAAAGCTAGACCGATGAACGGTGGGTTTCTGGAGAAAGCACAATGAATGAGGAAATGCAGAGACTGCAGATTGAGGAAATATTTGAAGAAAGGCAATACTGGCGTTGAAGGCCGTCTTGGCAGCCCTGACACCATCTCTCCTAATCTCTGCTCACCAGGCCTACACGTCGACAGTCACTTACTTACCTCAGGGGACTCCATGGATGTTTCACTGGCCTGACAGGAGCATGAGAACCAGCTACCATCACCCTTCCCCCCGTACGGGGCTGGCTTCCTGGCACACCCGGCAGCCCCAGTCAGTGTCAAACAGCTACGTGTTAGGTAGCGTGTCTTCCTCCCTTACACAATGGCTACTGTTGTTTCCCTCACCTAATTAGGGACCAAGAGCAGTGTTGTTAGTGGGATCACAGCTCTCTGACTGCACATGTCCTCAGGCTATTTAGTGCAGCCCCCACATCTGACAGTGCCATGTTTTAAGTCCATCTGGATGAGGCCTTGTGGGAATTAGACACTGCCATGATGAAGGCCTCTGTGGGGCAGTAGTCTCATGCTGTTCCTTGAGTTTTTAGGACAAATAGTCTGGTTCAAGGTAGCAGACTCCATTCCCTGAAGCATTTCAGAATATAGGAGTCCAGTTCCTGGAGCTTAGCCAGCATACACAAAATCTGTGGGTCCTGGCCAAGAAGTTTGCAGGAAGAATGGGAAGATAAGCTCGACTTGAAAAGAAAAAGGAAAATATTAGAGTCATCCAGGCCAGCCAACGGGGTTGAGCACAGTGTCCCCGGAGGACATGTCCTCACAGCTTGTTGCTGATGGAGAATTTCAGGGGTATAAAGTGACTGAAGCTTTAATGACAAAGTTGTTTAAAAAAAAGCAACTACTGAGGGAAGGGCTTTGGATGAGAGGGCCATATCCTTAGATAGGAGAGATTTAAACCAGGTCCTGGTTAAAGGAATGGAAGACGAGGAGGCCAGAGAAGTTACTGTTCAGTGATGGCTGGCCTGGAGACAAGGCCCTTGGGGACCCTCTCAGCACAGGAGGGCCCATGACTCAGAGAGGAAAAAGACAAAAATAAAACCTGAGGAGAAACCTGAAGGTGCTGATTGGGATAGGTGGAGTTTTACTTTTCAATTAGTTGGTAAAGAGAATACCAACAAGTACCAGAACAAAAATTCCCTAATTGAGTGAATAATGCATTTAATTAATATATAATTAGAAAAATGATTCTTGATTAAAGGCTATTACAATGGTACGCCATCGACCCCCATATGTGTTCTTATGCTTACTCATTCTGAGATGGGCTATTGATTCCATAGAAAACTAGGTGATCTACCTCGTTTCTGTGAGTCTGATGGAATGCCCCATTTTAATAAGAAAAGATTTTTTTTAATTCCCATCCCAGTCTTAAAAAAAAAATAATCTGAGTCTGGTGACTTGGTATATGGATGTCTATGTGTAGGTGTGTGGGCACAGACAGAGTGGGGCAAGGTACGAGAGACAGAAAAGATTTAAGAGAAGAAAAATAAAAAAAATAATCTCGATCAGTATTTGGATAGACCAATGAAGCTGTAGAAAGATACTTGTATGCCTGGATCGAAATGTGGACTGAGATTTGAGGAGAGTATTGGAGTGGGAGGAAGGAAACTGAGCTGAAAATCAGTGCCACTGCTGTGGCACTGTGCTACCTGTCTCCCTCAAGCTGGGCAGCCCCTGGCCTCTCTGACTGAGGCAACCACATAGCAGAATTCCCTTGGGGAAAGAAGGGTGGAAAAAGAAAGCTAAGGGAAAGAATTCAGGGCCAGCTCTCTGTGTGGAGCATCACTGGGCCTTCCTGGAGAAAGACTAGTGAGTGACACAATGAGGCCTTAGGGGTAGTCTTGCTTTCTTCAATTAGGTATCAGGTTCAAAGCCAAAGGAAACTTTCTGTGTTCTTGCAGAGGCAGCCATTGCACTGACAAGTTTTGACCACATGGTGGCACTCTGACTGTGAGCAACCTCAAGCAGAATCTGGTGCTCATTAGAACCTGCTGAATTGATGATGGATGGGTGGAAAGTTAAGCTGTCTGTCCTCCTGTCCTTCAGCTGCCTGACAGTAAACTTTAAAATGCTTGTCTTGGGCTGTGCACAAATTGATCACTGCCATCCTCCTGATTGGCTTTCATTAATGATGAGAGAAAGGATGAAGAAGAGACAGCTCAGAAAACAGAAAGACAAGCCCTGGAGTTGGGGGACATTTGCAGATTTCAAACCACAAGTCCACAAAAATATCTGGGACAGGGGAATGTGAAACTATGCTAAGATTCAGGGAGATCCGTGAGGGGCAAATCTTGGGCAGATCAGTCCAGAAAAGTCTCACAGAAAGCAGCCTGCCTTAAGGAGCAGTCTAAATTAAGTCATATTTGTAATCTCAATATTCCAAAGGATATATGACCTACTCCCCTGGGTACTCTCTCCAAACGTCTTCTTCTCTGCCTAAGACCTTCCATAAATATTTTTCTCTGTCTTGTCCATCCAGTATCCTGGGGTTTTTCTTGAGTTCACTTGACATTGGGGAAATACCAGTGAAGCATAAGGGCTGACCAACCCAATGAATTTTAAAAATGATTTTACTTTCCTGTTTTTAAACACTGCAACTGGAGCCACGTGACATCCTGACTCCCTGCACATCCATTTCCTCCTCTGAAATGGAGGGATTGAGCTGGATGGCTTCTGTCATTAATTCAGTTCTAGATCTATGAGGCTATAATTTTTCAAACTGATTTCATGAGGTTCTTACCCAAATTTTCATTTAAAGAATAAATTCAGGAGGCAGTTAGGTGGTGCAGTGAATAGAGTACCCCTCCCGGAGTCAGGAGGACATGAGTTCAAATTGGGCCTCAGACACTTGACACACTTACTAGCTGTGTGATCTTGGGCAAGTCACTTAAACCCCAACTGCCTTACTTCCTCCCCCCTCAAAAAAAATAATAAATTCAGTTCAACAAGAATGTATTGAGTGCTTTATATATGCCAAGCATTGTATTAAATAATATAAGCACAAAGAAAAAATAAAAAGCAACAGCAGACATTTCCTGCCCTGGAGGCACTTTCATTCTTCTACAAACTTGATAAATTCAAAGACTGATTTGGAATTAGCATTTGATGTTGCTTCCAAGGCCCAGAGTGCCCCCGGGGTGGATGCTCTAAACACCTGTGCACTTGCTACCTTTTTGTGATTTAGAAGATAGGTTCCTCAGTTGTGAGGACAGAAAAATAACTCATATTTTGATTTGACTCATCTCTGTCAAAATTTGCCAGCTTGTCATATGAAGAAGGACCTGAATAATTCTGATTGGCCCCACAGAACCAAAGCAGGAGCCAAGGATGGCAGGAGCAGAGAAGCAGATTTCCCATCACTTCAAATGGCCCCAAACAGAAGGAACTTGCCCCTGGAACCTACCAGTTCCTCCTTACTGGGCTTTTTCAAGTACAGTTTTGAAGGACATTTGGGGGGGGAAGTTCGAAGGGATTTTTGGTTCTGAATCTCCCATCGTCCTCTCTGCCTCTAGGCTGAAATTTTATGAGTCTAGAAGAGCTTCTCAGTGCTTAGGGAGGTTATTCTTGAACAGTTGACCTATTGATACTCTGCCCTCACCTATTAATCAGAATGACCATTTATATTGTACCCGAAGGTTTGCAAAGTGCTTTACATGTCTTGCCTCATTAAATCCTCAAAACAGCCCACTGAGGTAGGTGTTACTGTTACCTCTATATTACTGATGAGAAAATTGAGACTTAGAAGAAGTTAGGGGACTTGCCCAGGGTCACACAGCTAGTATCCGAGGCTCTCATGGATCTTCCAGCCTTGTGCTGTAAACACAAAGAGCAATTAAAAAAAAATGCTCTGTGTGGGCTGCTTAGCAGGGAGGAGCCAAGCTGGCTGAACTCTCACTTCAGGGCTTTAGAAGCAATCACAGTGGGAGACCAAGTGCAGGGTAGGTTTGCTAGTTTCCCAATAACCAAAGATAATAAGTAGGAGAAATGACTTCCAGGAAGGAAGCATCTGCGAAGATGAATTTAACCCATTGTGAATTCAGCCCAAATGATCACAGAGTCCGAACTGATGGGAATTTTTCGGCATTAGTTTTCCTTTCCGTCTTGATCCCCAAATATCATTGTGCTCATGCCTAACATCCCAGAATCTTGGGTAAAGTTGTTAGGAGCAAAGTTTTTTTGTTTTTTTTTTTTAATATTCCCCAGTCTAGAAAGAGGCAAGAAAAACAGGGTGACTCATTCCCAACTTTCCTAGTGCTAAGATCTCTATCAGCGTGGTTTATTTCCCTATTACCTAACGTCAGCCACATGATGCCAGAATTTTGAATGCAATTATCTGTATTTTGGCTTCTGAACATTTCTCCATTACCAGTAGAAAGCCCTTGTGGATAAAATGAGGAAATGACATTTCTGTATGTAGCACCTCCATAGATGGCCCATCGTGCCCTGAAGGCTACACTGGCTTTCAGACGTTGTGGGGAAGGGACAGAAATAACTTAAAATTAGTCACTTAATAAACATACATTAAGCACCTCCTGCATTTCAGGCACTGGAGTGGATACATAATGAAGCCAAAGACAGTCCTTGTCCTCAGGGAGCTCCCAGTCTAAGGGGGCAACACCAAGCAAACGTGTGCGTGCTCAAGCTATACACAGGAAATATAAGAAACACTTAACAAAGGAAAGGCACTAGCATTCAGAGCAACTGGGAATATGTTCCTATGGAAGATGAGATTTGAGCTGGATTAACGGGAAGCCAGAGATATCACAGGTAGGGATTAAGAAGGAGAGCATTCTGGGAATGGGGGACAGCTAACGCAAATGCCCAGAGATGAAAGAGGGAGCGTCTTGTGTGTGGAAGGGCAAGGAACTGGCCTGGAGTACACAAGAGAGGGCGTGTGCTGTACTGGGAAAAGGCCAGAGAGATGGGGTGTGAAGGGCCTCCAACACCAAGAGGGGGTTTTTCATTTGATAACAAAGGTTATGAAAGTCACTTGAATTTATTGAGTATCTGAGTGACATGGGCAGAGCTCTACTTTAGGAAAATCCCTTTGGTGGCTGAATAGAGGATGGAGTAGAGAAGGGTGAGATCTGAGGCTGGCAGACTTGCCAGCAGGCTATTGCAAAAGTGCAGGAGTCCTCATAGGAAAGGCAATGTCAGAGGAGAGAAGGGGGCATGTTTGAGAGATGTTACAAAGGTGAAAGCAACAGGCCTTGACAATAGATTGCATGAGTGGGGTGGGAAAAGAAAAGATAGTGCCAAGTGAAAGATGCCACCTAGTTTGAGAATCTGAGCATGTCTGTTGTCCTTGATCCTAAGGGGGAAGTTAAGATAGGGGAGTTGGGATGGTTTGGGGGAAAGATAATGAGTTTGGTTTTGGACATGTTGATTTTAAGATGTCAACTGAAGTCTAGAGGGAGAAGAGAAGAAGGCCTGGGACAGAACACTGTGGGATACTTCCAATCAAAGGACATGCTGAGGATCCAGCAAAGAAAACTGTAAAAGGGTGGTCAGATAAGTAGTAGAAGAATTGGGAGAGAATGAGAGCCTCAAAACCTAGAAAGAAGAGATTAAGAAGGAGAAAAGGATGATCAACCCTGTCAAAGGCTACAAAGAGGGGAAGGAAAAACAGATTAAGAAAAAGACATTGGATTTGGCAATTAATAGATCACTGGCAGCCTTGGAGAGAACAGTTTTGAGATGATGAGATCAGAAGATGGATTTTAAGGAGTTAAAAAGAAAGTAGGAGGAGAGAAATTGGAGACATCTGTCATAAATGACCTTTGCGAGAAGTTTAGCCACAAAGCAAAGAAGAGATATCAATGATCAAAATTTATATTTCTTTGGGCAGAGCCCATGAAAGTTAGGGTATGATACCCTGTGTAGACAGAGTGAGAAGAAAGAGGAAAGGAAATGGAAGGAAAGGGAAAGGAAAACGGAAGGGAAGATGTAAATGATATGGGATGATGAAGAGATGAGAAGAAGGAGTTCATGGAGATTGGGCTCAATTTTTTTTCTTCTGCAATATATCAGGCAAAGTTCTCAGTCAAGGATGGGCAGAGAAGAAGCCATAAGCTATATGAGCAAGCTTGAAAAATTTGGAAAAAGCTATTGTGAAGAGGTGGATAGTGATTTGATAGTGGAGGCACAGTAGCAGTGCCCTATAGTTAGAGGCCAGCTAAATTTATGTAACACGAATTAGTGGCAATCCAATCAGTATGGCTGAGGAATTTCAAAACTTCTGTTTGGCAGCATGTGTGTAGGAATGAAGGTTTTGGCACAGTAGTAGTGATCCAAGGCTGAGTTTGACCGGACACAATCAGCAATATGAGAATGGGGTTAGGGTCTCAAAAGAAAAGGAAAGTGTAGAGTTAAACTGGTTCAACAGGAGGTCAAATTAGGGAAAAGAGGAAAGTGTGGCTAATGCCAGAGAGATAGCCTGGGAGAAAAATGAGGGATCAAGGGAATGGAGGTCGTGATGTGGATGAAGAGTAGGGTTAGGTAAAGGAAACAGGGGGAGAGGCAGAAAGGCAATAGATTTTGGTTAGAGAAGGGAATTTTGGAATTCTTGAAAATGGAGGTGGTAGGTTTATAGGTGATGGGTAGATCAAGAATATGATCATCTTTGTTAATCAGTGGGCAGGAGGAATAAGTCATGAAAAATTAGTAGGTTGAGCAACTAAGCAGTTCGAATATTTGAGGGGGAGTCAATATGTATATTGAAGTCCTTAAGTATGAGAGAATGACTTGGGGAAGAGGGAAGTTTGTTGCCTTTGGAACAGGAATTCCAGAGAGTACAATGGATTGGGTGGATGATGTTTGTTTGGAACTTTGGAGTGGGAATGTTGAAGACTATAGGGACAAGGAATTTATTAGTAAGGAATGGGTAATGGTATTTGGATGGTGATCAAGAGGCATCCAGAATCACTGGGATGCGTATGATATGGCCAGGTGAGAGAATGTTCGTTGTTGAGGGGAAGGTACCATTCCTCTTTCCAATGGAGGCTAGAGAGTAGACTGGAGACAAGTATAGCATGAGATGGAAAGCACACATTTAGATGGTTATATGAGATCCCTTGTTTTCCTACTCTTCTTCCCTGCAAAGGTTGGAAATTAGACAGGAAATAGCTCAGCAGGGGAAAGAATTTGAACCAGAAAACTAGGAGATGCCAATAGGGTTAGGGTTAATTCCCAATTATCCACTCCCCATGACTTCCCTTTTCCTCTTCTCTCAAGGGATAAGCGTAGCAGGAGATGGAAGGCCTGAAGTCATAGGGAAGAGTGCTTGGTTTTTGGCAATTCAATTGAGAAATCAGTTTGGCAACAGGAATGGGAAGTTATCTTTGTTCTCATACATGAAAGTCACTTCTCTGGACTATAGCAGCCTTCCCTCAGGTGACACACCAATCATAAGATGGAAGGTTCATGGTCATAGGAAGGTCTCAGTCTTCACATCTGTAGCTGTGGGAACAGTAGAAAGTGGAAGTGTCCTGGCATAGGGTGAAGTCTGTTTGCAAATGTCTGAAGTTAACTTGTTTCAGAGGCTTGCTACCTTCCATTGGAGCACACATGAAGCAGGAGATGGAAGATGCTCTGTCAGAGGAAGATGCTCTGTCAACTCTAATCATGATATTTCCTCCCCTCCCCTTTCCACCTCTCCCCTCCCCTCCTCTCCTCTCTTCTTCTTTTACATTCTCTTCCATTCTCTTCTCCTTTAGACTAAGTCTGGAAGCATATTTGGAAATCTATTTGATGAAATGAAATTAGTCTACTCAGGGAGTCTGCTTTCTTTGGTTGAGGAATTTTATCACCTCTACTTCCTGTATAAAAGAATAAGATTGTTGAAATTCAAAAATTCTAGCAGATTGAGTAAGACAGAGTGTTCCATATTCTTGAGGAACAAAGGTAGAATTGAAATGTAGCTTTTAAAATTATTTGTTCAGTCATTTCAGTTATGTCCAGCTCTTGGAGACTCAATTTGGAGTGTTCTGGACTGAGATACTGGAGTGGTTTGCCATTTCCTTCTCCAGATCATTTTATAGAGAGAAAACTAGGATAAACAAATTTATGTGGCCTGCCCAAGGTCACACAGCTAATGAGTGTCTGAGGCTATGAACTTTTGAACTCAGAAAGATGAATCTTCCTTACTCCAGGTCAGGCACTCTACCTATGGTGCCACCTAGCTGCCCTAGAGATGGAATAAAAAAATGAACTATTAAAGAGAATCATTGGTACATTGGGCACATATTTCTAGAAGACCACAGTTGATAGAAATCCTGAGAAATCTCAGGCTCTTCTTTCATCTTTCTTTCCCAATGCTTCCCTATCCAGAGACCTATTTTATAACTACATTATAACCTATTTTCTTGCCCTAATGTTTAATAACACCATTATTTAGGACTAGTGTAGATAGCATCTGTTCATGCATGTTCCTTGAAGCAATAATTGGTTTCTGTCTCTAATACAATTTTATTTCATAACATCAAAGAATTTGAGAGTTGGAGAGGACCACAGTGTCTATGTAATGTAACCAAAACATGAAAGGAATCTTCATTATAACTTATTTGACAACTAGTCACCACAAGTCTCTGCTTTACAACCCTGTGGCAGAAGTCCATTGCATTTTTAGACAGCTCTAATTGTGAGTAATCAATGATTTGATTCAATTCTGCAAACCTTTGCTAAGGACCTAGGGTTGGAATTTATAATACATCATTCTCTCCTTGTTTGCCTTTCCCAATCTCATGTCTCTATTTTTTCTCTTCTCTCTCCCTCTCTCTCTCTCCCTCCCTCCGTCTCTCTCTCTCTCTCTCTCTCTCTCTCTCTCTCTCTCTTCCTCTCTCTGTCACTCTGTCTCTGTCTCTCTCTGTCTCTGTCTCTCTCCTTCCCTCCCTCTCTCTCTCCCTCTCTCTCTTCCCCCCTCCCTCCTGTCTCTTTCTCTCTCCCTCCCTCTCTTTTTTTCCCTCCCTTTCTCTTTCCTTTAACTGGTGCCTTAGGCCAGTTTGTAGCACCCACCAACAGTGCCAGGTAGTCAAATTGGTAAAAGGGAAGGCAAAAGCTGCTGAGTACTGTTAGCAAAGTCAGTAAAGTTAACAGTGTGCATAGTAGGCGAAATCAGAAATGCCACATCAGTGTCAGTTACCGTGATTATGCCTTTCATTCTCATTGTATATTCAGTGGAGTCTAGAGTGAAACGATCCTGGGATGAGCCTGGGGATCCAGCATCCCCCATCACTCCTGTAATGGCTAACGTTCAGTTGTACAGGTGGACAGAATGATTGCTTTATGGAAGTGAATGAAAGTATCAGCATGTCGGTGGCTTATCTTCTAGGAACTCATTTAATAGCCACGTTACCATTAGTAATGATAATGTAACGAAAACCCTAAGCTAATATTCCCAATAATAATAATGTTTGATGATTTAATGCTTTATTTGACTTTAGTAAGGTGTAGCTGCTCACCAAAGCTGAGTCAACTTTTTTTAATCAAAATGATAAAAAAATAGGTTGAGGATGTTATTCAGATAAGTTAGAGAGGAAAAAAAGCAAGATTAATTATTAGTTATTTGTTTTTGGAACTCATTCAGTGACTGCCTAACTTTGTTCTGTGTCTCTGTCTTGCTTGACCTAAGCTCCAGTTCTGGAAACCCTGAACAAAGACCGAAGTACTTCGTTGTGAGGGCCAGCCGTTGTGCTCACTTCTGCCTTTTGATATTTGTTTGTATGTGTATGTGTGTGTGTGAGAGAGACAGAGAGAGAGAGGGAGACAGAGAGAGGTAGAGAGAGACAGAGAGAGGGGGAGAGACAGAGAGGCAGAGACAGAGACAGAGACAGAGACAGAGTGTGTACATACACTCATCTGATGAATGCCCAGAGTAACTGGGAGCATTAAGTGTGAGCACGAAAGCCAAAACCATCATCTCACAAATAAGAGCTGTATGCCTACAACCATACCATCATGCCTCAGTACAGTTAGTACTAATTGTTAGTCACTGGAGCCTCAGTATCATGTAGCCCTTAGCACCCACTCAATACCACTAGTTACTAGGAGAAAACAAAACAAAACAAAACAAAACATTTTGTAAGAAATCTCTTGTGGTCCTTTCCCTAGTTATATTTCCTTCTGCTAGAGTTGAATCAAATCCCATAATCTGGTCTACTATGATCTAGATTATTTCTATTATCACAAAGGTCTAAGTAGAAAAGGAATATTAGAACTCTAGCACCTGGTCGAAGAGAATCAATGAGAAGCAACAAATATGTTAATTCCGAAATGGCTGTAATCTTTTGTCACCATGTTTTTGTTCAGATCTAGAATGTTCTTCTTTGCTGCCATCTTATCCAGTCTTTTGCTTCCCCTTTTTCGTGAACAGCTGCAACAAGAGGACCTTGTCACTGTTCTCCTCCACACACAGCTCAGTGAGTTAGTTTGCATTCACTTGCCTGTAGCCATGCCATTTCCCTTAGTAGAAGGTAAACTCCATGGAGGGCAGGTTCCGTTCCACTTGGTCATTGTTTCCTCAGTACTACATGTTGAGCTTGTATAGTAGACAGTCCATAAATGGTTATTGGATGAGAACGAATGGAAAAGGTGTCACAGATGGAGTAATGCCAATGCAGATGTCGGAGGAGTTGAGACATCTTGGGAGGATAAAAGAAAGAGTCATTTTATCTGTCTGCCCTTACTTCCTACCTGAGGGGAAAATTGAGGCTCTCTGAACCACAGCCACCCTCTTGATATGTATAACTTTCTACATTCAGCCTTTATATCTCATCTGTATGGCAGTCAATCCTGAATTTCTAGTTCTAAATCCCTTTTGATGTCCTTTAGAGATCTCAGTCTACTCAGATGCCCAAATTAATCTGTCCTTTCCCTCTCTCTACGAGGTAATAGGGAGTAATTCATGTTTATTGAGTAGGGTAGTGCCATGGTGAGTCTGAGCTCTAGGAAAATCTCTTTCCACTCACTGAAGGATGGCTTGGTGGGGAGAGGAAATTGAGATAGGGAGATCAATTAGGAAAATACTCTAATAGTCTTGGAAAAGTGATAAGAACCTTAATTATGGTGGTGGCTATCAAGAGGATAAAGAACTATTTTGACTAGTCTCCATGAAGGTCCGGAGGGGGTAAAATAACAGGCTAGTGTAATGATTGCTATCTTTTTAACATCAAGAAAACCTCCAGAGGGCTTTATGGATTAACAGTTCCCAAAAGGAACAGACAAAAGCGTCTATTGTTTTGTTAATAAACAACATGCTTCCATTTTAATTAATGAATTTACACTGACTTAACACACTCCTGTCTAATTAAATATAAATTAAATGCATAGCTGGTATGCTTAACTGAAAATTCCCCAGAATTTATACAAAGCATGAATACAAAATATGTTCCCCGTAGCTGGAAGGGGAGAAACTCTAATCTGGAGATGTTTAGCACAAAACATGTGGCCATGTAGTTGAGTAATAACTGAAGTACAGCACAATTAAGTGCAACTATGAAATGTACCCATCCTCAATGTTAAGGATCACCCCAGGACTGGCATGGCATTGCTGTGACAACTACAACATCACCCCCACATGCCAAAATGACTGGAGACGGATTTGGTGAAAAGAATTTCACCTCCCATATTCCTAGAACTGAGATTCCTAGAATACCTTAAAGCTTGAGACAGTTAGGTGGCAAGGAGGATAGAGTGTCAGGCGTGGAGTCAGGAAGACTTATCTTCCTGGATTCAAATGTGGCCTCAGATACTTACTAGCTTTGTGACCCCAGGCAATCACTTAATCATGTTTACCTCAGTTTCCTCATCTGCAAAATAAACTGTAGAAGGAAATAGTCAAACATTTTAGTATCTTTGACCAGAAAACCCCAAATGGGGTCACAGAGAGTCAGATGTGACTGAAACATTGCTCTTCTGGAAGTCCAACTTAGCTGAGGGTATTATCTAGCATTAGAAAAAATATTTGCCGAGTAGAGATGGCAGGTGCAGACACTTTGGCAGCTAGTGCATCCATAGTGGCAAAGATCAAGCAGTAGATGTGTTCTTTATCATTCTTCTTCCATTTCTAGTTCTAGGGCTGACTATTAAATGAAGAGGTCTTTGCATTAATCATGCCCATAACAGATCAGAAGTAAAGGAGGCTTGTTTGACTTTTGTTAGAGTTTTCATTTTACACTCGACACATATTTTAGCCAAAGACATTATTTTTGCTTGAATCTCTAAATCACATAATAAATAGTGACTGTGTGTCTTCAACAAAGAGATCTCAAAGCCAAAGCAGTTGATGAGAAAAGCGGTTGTTCAGGACTGTAACTCAAAATTGTGGTCTCTGATGGGGAAGGGTGGAGTTGGGGGGCAGTGTGGGGCAGAAAAATTAGTTCTCCGGACACAAATCCACAGGGAGGCTGGAACACCCACCATAAGGCTTGCTAAGGAGGCCTCTAGCTGGGCAATGGACAATGTGGCCTTCCCCCAGGAAGGCATTGACCTGGTGTTAATGGGAAGATTTTTAGATCCTACCTCCTGCCCACTTTGGCTCTCACCTTTACTAAGTCAAGAGTGGATTTCATGTGAGCTACCCATTGGAAGGCACAGTCTCATGCAAGCTTGGCTGGTCCTCTGAAGAATTCAGTTCATTGCCTATTAAGATACCTTATGATGCCCCCCCCCCCCCTCCCACACACACTTTACCTAAAGGAGGCAGCAATGAGGTGGAAATATCATTCGGGGGTATGGTGATGAAACATGAAAAAGTATACATGTCTTCCGAACCAATGTGGAGATTGAAGGTTCCTTCAGTATGTCAGACTACATTAATGGTGAGAGGGGCTGGGGTGGCTCCTTGGCATGAGTGAGGTGGGAGTGGTAATCTCTGTGGTGATCTTGCTCTGTGAATGTGGTGAGGGAGACTAAGATGTGGGACCAGCAGAAGAACAAGGCATGTAAGAGAGTCTGCTTAACTGAGCAAAAGGAACTCTCTTGCCAACCCCCATGCCAGGTGTCTTGGATCAAATCAAAGGACATGGGCCTCACCCCTCAGTTCCAACTCTTCCTCCTTTCCTGTTTTGTCTTTTCAGGTCACTCACCCACCCATCTCTTCCCTGTCTTTTTTCAAATTCATATTGGGCACCAGGACTTCCCTCATGTAATAGGGCACTCAAGGTGAGAGGAAGGACTTCCTTCCTGAAAGGGTGGCTTCCCTAGCTCAGAAAGTAATGTTGTTAGCCCTTTAGAAATGGAAGAGAAACTCTTCCTCCTCAGGCACTTTCTCCCAACAAAACTTATGCTATAGGGAGTGTCAACCTGATTATGCCCTCTTAACAAAGAAGAAAAGCAACAGCTGAGCTTTTGTCCCAATGATTTAATGACTTGCCTGTGGCTTTATAGGCATAAGTATCAAAGCTGGAGACTAATTAAATGCAGGTCTCTTGGCCCCAAGAACTATTGTCTTTCTGCTCTGGCAGAATGCCTCTGGTACAATCCAGTCATTTTCCTGATGATGAAGCTCTCTAGGGGCAGGAGGATACCTGACAGGGCTTACTGGTGACAGGGCCACTTTATCCCGGGCTGCCTCTTCTATGGGCTGGTGCCTGCTCCCCTGACTCAGGGGTTTCGCTATTAAGTAAAATCAAAGAAGATGGCGATTGGCCCTTCTATTGTGGTTTCTTGTCTAACAGTCAGGTCCCCAATAAGAAATACTTTAATTTGTTTTTGTTTCCCAGAATTGGAGAGGCAATGTCTACATTAGAAATAATGCAATGGTAAATAAAGTTTATAGAGATTCTGTGCCAGGCATTATAATAAGGACCTTGCAATTCCAATCTCATTTGATTCTCATAACAATCCTGGGACATAAGTGCTGCTCTCCTCATTTTATAGATGAGGAAAGTAAAGCTCAGCACCTTGTTCAGGGTCTCACAGCTAGTACATGTTTGAGGCTGGATTTCAACTCAAGTCTTCCTTATTTCAAGCCTATCGTTCTACCTACGATATCACATAGCTGCTTGAAGAGAAGGGATGAAAAATCAATTGGTTTTCCCTGATACACATGAGCTCCGTAGATATAGGGACCGTGGTATTTCTGTCTTACATTCAAGTGTTGGTTAACACGATTACTAAATGACAATTTGAAGCAAATATTTCTTTTTGAAAAAAAATGTATCCATAGGGCCTTGCACTTCATAAATGCTTGTGAATTGATGAAGATCATCAGTCACTGGTCTAGAGCCATAATGAAACCCTGAGGCCATCTTGTCCAGGCCTCTAATTTTCTTTTTTCTTTCTTTTTTTTTTTTTCTTTTTGGAGAGGGAAGGCAGGGCAATTGAGGTTAAATGACTTGCCCAAGGTCACATGGCTAGTAAGTGTTAAGTGTCTGTGGTCAAATTTGAACTCAGGTCCTCCTGACTGCAGGGCCAGTGCCCTATTCACTGTGTCCCCTAGCTGCACCCAGGCCTCTAATTTTCAAGAGGAGAAAACTAGGGCCGGGGAAGGTCAATGATTTGCCCAAGGTCACATGGCCATGAGTGAGTCTCGTGCTTCCAGTCACTTGCTTACTTCCCTTGCACATCTAAGCCTTTATTTCCCTATCTGTCAAGTGAGGGGTTGAAGAAGCAGCCCCCCCAAATCCCTTCCAGTTCTGGTTCTGAACACTCATTTTCTCTTTAAGGTTTATTTTAACAATATTGCAAGAGTGTGGGGAAGATACTTAAAGGCAGACATCAGGAGACTATAGAGTTAAGCCACCTGAGACTGGATTCCATTGCTTACTTTGTGGCCATAGACAGATCCGTCCACATCTCTGAGTCCCAGGGCTCTCATCTCGAAAATTGGACTCATAATACTTGTAGTACTTTGAATTATTGTAAGGAAAGGATTTTCTAAGTCTTACAGCCTTCTTCAAGTTCAATTCACTCCCAAAATCTTTTATTAAACACTTACTGTATGCAAGGAATTTGGCTTGCTGTTGGAGGCACAAAGTATCCCTTCCCTCAGGAATGTGAATTGTATTGAAGGACATGCTATATTTCAGATACTGAACTTTAAATAGATGAATAAATAGAATATAATTTAAGGAATTGAGGCTATTTACTACTTGGACTATTCATAAATATTTCTAATAGGAGGAAACAAATGCACAGAACCTTGAAGGAAGTTAAAAATTCAAAGAATTGGAGGTAAAGAGAGAGGATGTTCTTGGCAGAAGGAAGCCAGTCAGCACAAAACCAGGTTGGGGAGAGAAATTATGCTTATCTGAGGGAGTGTCAGTTAGTCATTTTGGCTGAAACAGAATGTGTATGTGTGGTCAGTGAGCAGGAAGAGCAATGTAAAAGAAGCCTGGAATGGTAGCTGGGAGACTAGCTATGAAGGGCTGTTCAAGTGGTGGAAAACAGAGTGGTGTAGTAGGAAGAGCTCTCAATTTCAAGGTAAAGGACACGGGTGCCAGTCCTGCTTCTGACCTTAGGCAAATGACTCCACTTCTCTGCCTCTCAGCTTCTGCATTTCTGAAATAAGGGGGTTGGACAGATGACCTCTTAGAGTCCTTAGACTTCTAGACCAATGGAACAATTGGGAGTCACTGAAAGGAATTGAGTAGGGCAGTGTTATGGTCAGCCTTGGGTTTTAAGAAGAGGATTTTGTGTCTTTTCTTTACATTTTTATCCTCTGTAGCCACTGGGTATTGACAGTTGAGTCTAGTATCAAAAACAGCCCCCAATTCATTATCATTAGTGAGCCTCAAAGTGATTCCAATAGTGTAAGCTTTTGTTGCCATACATCAGCAAGGCCTGTCAAGTGATGGGATCACACAAAGTGGGCTAATTAAACGATGTGTCTTTGAACGGGTGACATAAGAGAAGAAATATTGCTCATCTATTCTCTCAATTAAAAGTTGACTCTAAAGGTCAACAGTCTAACTGAATAAAGAATCAGGATCAGAATGGGAAGAAACTCACAGAGCGAGCTTCTCTCCAGGGCTGTTGTAGCATCTTGTGCCCTTCTCTTGCTAAGTGATCTGTGGGAATAATTGGAAGTGTAATAGCTAAGAAAATAACTGGAATGTGCAGCTTTCATCATTCTTTCATGGGTTCTTCCTCCTTCTTTCCATTGCAAAAGTCATTTTCATAATAGGATGTAATGTGAGTTCGCATTAGTGAGTGGTTACTGTGCAGGGTAAGATGGGCACACTGGTAGAAAAAAAAAAGATTCTTGACAGCAAGTCAGGAGTGTTACTTCCCTTAAAGTAGCAAATTGCTACAAAAGGGAGTTAACAAAGTAGACGTCAAAAGGATAAGGGCTATTGCTTGGGGTTTAGAGAAAAGAGCACCGGGCCATACCAGAGGAGACCTGGGTTCGAGTGCTGGATGCCCGGGAACTTCCGGGGCGTGCCTGGCCAAATCATCTCTTGGCTCTGACCCTTCATTGCCTCCCATAAAAAGAGGAGGTTTGGACCAGATACTGTCCAAGAAACTGAGAAGCCTGACATTCTAAGAAATTTCAATGATGTGAAACAGATTAAGCAACAAAGTAATGTCTTCCCAAGCCTGTGGTTCCATAAGGGTGATAGTGGTTTAGCATAAAGCATGTTGGGTTTGGCATCAGTGGCCCTCAGTTTGAATCCCTTCACTGTTCCATTCTAAATTACGTTTTCAACCTTATGAAATATTTCTCTCCTTCTTATACTTTTTGGTCCAGGCAATAGAGCCCTCTGTCTGTTTTTCGCACACGAAGACAAGAGCCTCCTATTGCCAGGCCTTTGCATAGGCTCCGGCAGCTCTTACAATCCCTAGCTGTCTACAAATTTCATTTCAAGTCCCACTTCCTCTGTGAGGCTTTGCTTGCTCGCAGTGAGCACATAGTACGTGGTTAAAAGATGAGTTAATTCATCGACTTCCTTCAGCTGCTGGAGCTCCCCTCAAAAAATTGCCTTGTTTTATATATAATGAAGTAACACGTCATACATGTATGTTTATATATACTTATGTGTATGCACTAAAACATATAGGAAATGTTACTTTTTACATACCTATATGCTTAATAATCAATAAATATTTATCGGGTGTCTCCTATATTCCAGACACGGTGCTAATCTCTGGAAATAACAAGGCAAAACAAGACGGTCCCTGCCCTCCAGAAGTTTATAATTTAATAGGGGAAATCCTAGTAGAAGCTCAGGGGGAGGGTGGGAGTGGGTGCAAGGGTGTGGGTGTGGACATCAGGAGAAGTCAATTGGAGGCCTCAAAGTAATGCAACCAGGTGAGAAATGAGCTGCCTTCACTGGGCTCTGTTCTTAAACGGAGGTTTGCAGTTCATGGCCCCCCTTCCAATGACAGAGGAAGAGGGCAGTGATGAGGTACAGTCCTGAGCCTGATGAGATCTTACAGGTGTTTGAAGAGACATTATCAATAATGAACTTTCTGGGGTATGGGGCAGACATCATCCAGAAAGGTCCTAAGGCGTTATGGCCAGTGTAAGGTAGTAGAGCTCTCATAAATATTCTAAGTTCCAAGCTGTGATATATAATTGTGCTGCCATACTATTGGGCTAGAAAGAGTAACAAGGGGTGTGGTTTCAGGGAGGAAAAACTGAGAAGAATTACACAAACTGGTGCAAATTGAAGTAAAAGGAACCAGGACATCATTGCTCACAGTAATAGCTATGATGTTTAACTGTGAAAGACTTACTCTGATCCATGCAGTGAAGGAAGATAATCACAAAGAATTCACAATCAAAAATGGTATCCACTGCCCCAGAGAGAACTGCTTAACTCAGTGGAGACTGAAGCATACTTTTTAAAAATTTTATTTCTTCTTGCTTTTTTTTTTGAGGGGGGAAGGCAGATTTTATATTGTCAAGTCATGAACACTTGAGCTCAAACTTGATTTCAGGTACTTATTACCTGTGTGGCCCTGGATAAGTCACTGATCATTTGTCTCCTTCAGTTTCCTCAGCGGTAAATTGTTGATTAAAAAAAATAGTAGTTACTTTTCAGGGTAGTCAGGAGAATAAAGTGAGATAACATTGGTAAATCACTTGGCCAACCTTAAAGAGCTTTATATACTAGTTGATATTATGATCTGTGATTTCATTGGTGTTGGAATCAAACTGCTAAGGAAACCTTTGCCAGCACAGATTAGCCCCTGCCATGTAACCCACTCTTCTTAGAGAGCATCCTCCAACAGGGAAAGGTGAACTGGCTTCCCCAGTGCCCCAGGGCCACCATGACCCAGAGGCAGATCTTAGACCTCAGTTCATCAAAGGCTAAGGCCAACTTTCCATTCATCCTACCACACTGTTTCTGAGGCTCTAGGGGAATAAAGTCCTAGGAATAAGTCGTGGGCAGTAATCTCCTTAGTAGTCAGTTCTTCATTTGTGTGTTTTTGGTCATTATCTACTTGCAGTGGAAGCTGCAAATTAATAAGCTCCTAGAAAATAGGGCCCAGGTCTCACATTGGGTTTTCTGACCTACCACACTGAGCTCTTGACATGCCATAGTACCTGGCATGTTACAAGCCCTTGATTAGTTTTTCTGAATTTGTAAATTGATGACTGGTATTCACTGAAATTCAGGGAATTTAACTAAACCAAGGGCAGAGAGTTCACACATGTCACTGAGGCGGAGGATGAGGGGCACAGGTGTGAGCTAAATGGTAAGGTGTGTTTGAGGAGCTCAGGAAGAGGGAGAGGGAAAGTCACAAAATCATTGAAAAGGGTTTTTATTGTTATTTTTAATGTATTTTTCTCTTATTTTTGTGAGGTAATGAATACACATGTAGTTTACATAAGCTCTGGAATGTTTCTAACTGCCTTATTCACACTGACCAAGTTTGCTACCTGACTGACTCCATAATCTATCTTCAGAGTTCTAGGGGTTCCTCGAGGGCTTGACGTTTCTTCCTGATGTGACTGCTTCAAGGCCTTGTTATGATGTATTCTCCCCAACATGAAGCACCAGTAACATAGAGTATCTACCTTATACATCCATGATTGACCCAGTGATTGAAATCCTTATATGATTTAATCAATTAAGATCAATTAGCTTTTACAAAGGGATATGTATGGAGAAGATACATCAAGGACAGATATATGAGAATATCCTTATCCCAAATGGGGAGGATTCTCCACAGTCCCTGAGGAGAGGAGATTCAAACACAAAGTGTTTGCTACAAGGTGTTCAATCCACCAATTTCACTAACAAATGTGACCTCATATAGAAGGCATACTGGTTTAAACTGTTATTTAGATCATTTAAGGAAGCAGAATGAAAACAGTTCAGCTAACATGGGGGCTGACTTCCTGAGAATGGGCAACAGAACTGGAGACCAGCCTTCATTAGGAGTCTGTTCTTGGATATCCACATAGGCTTTAATTTCTCGACTGTCTCCCCCAACCAAGTCCTTCCAAATCGAATGCACAAATTTCCCAATTTTATCTCAGTGACTAAAATGGCAATGACTGTTGGGGGTAGGAGGGGCAATTTAGTGTATGGGGCTGTTCATTCTTACAGTCTTCCACCTACATTGACTATTCCCAGAGTGAGCACTCTACTAGGCTAGAGATGATAGAACATTCCTAAAAGACTGGCTCTACCTGCCTGGGGCCCCCTGGAATCCTTAAGAAGTTTAGGATACAGACACATATGCCTCTAGTACAGAGTCAATACTTGCTGGATGACAAACACAGCTCTTGGGATCAAAGCTGATTGTAGGTCATGTGTATTAGGTCCTGCCTGCATATCTGATTCTTATAGTCCAATTGGCCAATCTGTCTCCTTTTCCCCAATTTACAGGTTAGGGTACTGAGGCAGAGAGATCTACTTCTTGGCATGAAAGTAGTCATGCTTCATTTTGAGCCTCATCACTCTTGGTATTTGGCTAATGGTAATTTATGGGTCATTATTAGGTATTTTTAAAAAGCCTAGCTAGAAAGCAGGAATGAAACCCCAGTTCTCTCATTTCAGAACAGAATGAGTTTGTTGATGTCTTTGAAACTGGCAAAATCAGGATGGATGGAAGCTTGTTAATATCAAATCAAAAAATGTAAAAAGTCAGCAGGATCCTACCTTGGCAGATTCTTGATGTAAATGAGGATATAGCACCATGATTAAATGATTAAATCTCAAAAGACCACTGCCTCCTAGGTGTCTAGGGAGGTGTTCAAGGATCACCCAGGGCTGAGAAGGAGATGGGGTTGGTTGGCAGCACTGCAAGGATTCTGTGGGCCTTTGGTGCAGAATTCATAAAGCACTTTGGAACTTTCTTGATGAGAGTGGCTGCATCAATGCAGGGAGTTATTCTGCTGATAACACTAAATTGATGAGACAGATGAGCTATAGACTCTAAGAGGGGCATATTTTTAAAGCAAAGAAAAATCCCTAGCAATACAGGTAAGCAGTCATGTCTCGGGTTTTGCTTTGGATCTGAAGAGTAAATTGCTTTACAAAGTCTTTGGAGAAGAATTGATGGAGAATTTCTAACTCCAGAAATAGCATCCTGCTATTCAAATGCTAATCCTTCAAAGAGAGAGAATGGAATGTTTTTTCAAAGCAAAATTCCAGGAGAAATCGCATGGGACCTGATGTGAGAGTCTTGCTTGATTTTGTTATTCATTCGGGGTCATCTTATGAAGGAAACAAGAATTCAGAGAATGAATAGGTAGCTTACACATTTGAGTAATATTTCTGACAGTCTTTAATTTTCCCTCTGTACATTAAGTGCAATTTATTTTTGTTCCAAAGTTTTGCCCTCCCAAGATCCAGTTAGGAGAAGTTTGAGGAGAATCTGCTGAATTAAGCATCTCTACTCAGTGACAGACCATTATAAGCTATCAATGCATCACCACAAAGTCCTAGAAGATACATATTGTTTGCACTTTATAAATCAATATCTTGTCTCTTTTCTTGCTATATTTCAGGTTTATCCTTAGTGATTCATTGGTTCATTATAAAATCTGCTTTAATCAGGAGATTACTCAATCCTGCAGAATGAAATCTCTACCGTGTTCTGTTTGCAGAAGCAGCATGTTGGTTGTTCATTTTAGGTGCCAGTCCTGTGTCTGCCACACAGTGTGGGGAGGAACGATTCCTTCAGGCACTCTCCTTTTCACTTATTTTAAATATGACTTCTCTTCTGACAATCTTACTACAACTTTAATTACAACTTTAATCAACAAAAAGTCCTCAGAGCCTCCAAACAATAATGTAATCATTGTGAATTACAGAACCAACAGTCAAGAAAAGTATCTACAAATGTAATAAAGGCATCTGGAAATGTGGCCCCAGATGGCAATGCCAACTCCATTCTGCTGGAAGCTTCCAGTTCTGGGAAGGCATTTGAATTCATGTGCTGGAGCATCTTTTTGGTTGCTTTACATTTCCTGAAAGAGGATCTCAAAGCTTTTTATTAATGAGGAATATCATTCTCTCTCTCTCTCTCTCTCTCTCCCTCTCTCTCTCTCTCTCTCCCTCTCTGTGTCTCTCTTCTCCCTCTGTCTCTCTCCTCTCCTGTCTCTCTCCCTCCCTCTCTTTCTCCTTCCTCCCTTCTGTCTGTCTGTCTGTCTCTCTGTCTGTATGTATTTGGGGACAGATAACCCCAACGTATCCGAAAACCTGACATGCTCTTGGGAGGATGGTTTCAACAGTGAGAAAACTCGGAATGTTTTAAGGCTGTTAAGAGAAACTAAAAGCAACACCGTAACAAAATGAAGATCTATTGGAAAGAGAGGAACACTAAGGAGGATTTACAATGTGTGGATTGGTGTTGTTCAGTTGTGTCTGAGAATTATTTGGGTTTTTCTTGGCAAAGACACTAGCATGGTTTGCCATTTTCTTCTACAGATCATTTTACAGATTTGGAAACTGAGGCAAACAGAGTTAAGTGACATTCCCAGTGTCACAGAACTACTACGTGTCTGAAGCTCAATTGGAACTGAATCCAGGCCCACCACTCTATCCAGGGTGTCACCTAATTGCCCACAATGTATCGATTTGGATGACAATAAACAAAAAATAGCCATAGCTGCTCCCATCTTCTGTCCCTTTTTCCTCTGCCAAGAAGAATTGTTCTTTGATCAGAAAGAATGGAATCAAAATTGTTAAAAGGGAGTTGACTCCCAACTTAGGTGAAAGGAAATGAACACCTCACTGGACACCTAGAAGGCATGAAGTAAAAGAGAATGAAAATTGGCTGGCAAGATAATGGAGCAGGGGCTACTTATATTAGGGGCTGTTGGTCACTCTGCTACCTCTTCCAACTCTTACCTTGGGAATTGTAATACCATATCCCACAGCATTTAAAGTTGATAGTGTTTTCCTTAAAGCAAATCTGTGCAGTAATTCACGCAATTAGTTTTATCACCGTTTAAAGATTAGACCATTGATGTTAAGGGAGGTAAATGGATTTATCCATTAAAAGTAAGTGCAAAGTCAGGATTTGAACCAACGAGTCTAGACTCCAGCATTCCTCCTATGATGGTTGTCCCTCTAAAGAAAATGACTGGCCAGATTTGAATCAAAAATTAAGTTTAACTTGTAGTTTAGTGTGGTAGATTGGAAATTGAGTTATGAGCTTGACACTTACTAGTTATACAATCAAGCCAAGTCCTTTCACCACTCAGAAACTTCGATTCTTTATTGCTTCCGTAATTGTAATTATAATTGGACTACATAACTCATAGACTTCTCTTGTGGAAAACACGTTGACTCTTTTGTTAAATGATCAACAGATAAAGGTAATTATTATTCAGATTAATAAATGAGAATTATTATTCTCAGCTCTCTCATATTTTCCAATCAATTTAATTACACAACCATTTGTAAACATCGACCATGTTTTATTAAACTAGGTGCTAGAGTGACAAAGACAAATATAAAGTTGCTTCTGCCTGTGAGGACCTTACATTTTATGGGGATGTAGCCACTGAGATAGCTACAAGTAAAGGAAACAGGTACAAAGTCCATTCAAAGCAATCTGGCAAAGAGGTTGCTACCAACTGGGAGATGAAAAGATGCTTACTTTACAGCAGGTAGGACTTGACCCTGGAGAGATCTGAGTCCAAGAGGCAAAAGGAAGGAGAGGGGAGCACAACTCACCTCCAGCTCTAAGTCACATTTCACTCATCACAAAATCACAAGGGCCCTACTCAGCTCTCCCAGGACAGATGGAATGCACCAGCCCCTTTTAAAGAGGTAAAACTATTTCATATTTGTCAAAGACAAAAAACTACAATATGGAAACTTTCATTTTGGGGCTCTTAAAGGAGAGCATAGAAAATTCTCTACTGAGGAAGGAAATTTCCATTGGGAAACTACCTGAGGATAGGGGTTTGGAGTATATAATCTCCATGAAATTGTTTACACCTATCATTCCATTTCATTTCTCAAAAAACTGGTGTAAAAATCAACTCTTCAGTCATTTGACATCTTCCCATCTGTGGGTATAATGTGCCTTCCCTTTCTGAATGGCAAAGGGCATTGCTGGTCAAAGAAAACATGAATCTGCACTCATGTCGCTGAGTGTTTGGACCAAAGTAATCACGTCCACGAAGACTGAAAGTGTTAGGGATGGATTTCGGAAAGTTCTCTTGGGAACCCAGGCTCTAGTTCTAAGATCATTTCTTTAGAGTGTGAAGAATCCTTGGGTGTTGTCCAAATTCCTCATTTCCTACATTAGCAAGCCGAACCCCAGAGGGCTGAAGCAACTTACCCAGCGTCCCATGGATGGTGAAGAATGGAATGGAAGAGGAATTGAAAGGCAGGGCTGATGTTTCCCAATTCAGGAACTTTTTAGTCTTTGCATATATGATCTCCTTATGCCTAGAATGGGTTCTCCCTCCACCTCAACTCCATAACTCCCCACTTGCCTTAACAGAGCTTTGAAAGATCATTGCAAATGGAGAGGTACCACAAGATTGGAAAGAGTAAATTGGCTCAAGATTTAAAAAAAAGGTGCTAGTGAAAGGAAAAGAGACTACTTACTCTAGGCCACTGAGCTTTATGACTGGTCCCAGAAAAGAGTTAGAATGGATCAATAAAAGGTTGATTGGGGAACTTTTAGAAAGGGAAAACAGTGATTACAAAGAACCAGCATGGCATCATCAAGAAATCCTCCAGGTGCATAATGGATAGAACACCAACTGCAGCATCAGAAAAACCTGAGCTCAGGTCCCATCTCATACACTTGACATTTATTGGCTTTGAGACCCTGAGCAAGTCACTTAACCCTGATTGCCTTGCAAAAAGAAGAAAAAAAGGGCCTCTAGACTAATCTTATTTTCATTTGTGACTTGATTACTTATTTAGTAGATGAGATGAATGTTGTGAGTAGAGTATACCTGGTTTTTCACAAAGCTTTTGATAAAATAATCTCATACTATTCTTGGAGAAAAAAGTAAAAAAAAATGTGGATTATATGATGATACAATCAGATGAATTCTCAGCTCACTGGAAGGCCAGGATTAAAGTGTAGTTATTGAGGATTGAAACGCAGCATAGGAGTTCTCAGGTTCCTGTGCTTGGACTTGTGTTGCTGAGAAATTTTGTCAGTGACTTGGATAAAGACAGGGATGGTGCTCTCATTACATTTGGAGAAGACCCCAAGCTGGAGGGAGATCTAATATCTTATATGCCAAGATTCAGATCCAGAAGGATATTGGTAAACTCTAGCACTGTGATGAATCTACCAAAGCTAGATTCAGTAAAGATAAATGTAAAGTCCTGCAGGTGGACATAAACATAGTCATTGTCATCATTACAAGATGAGGGACAGACAAGTTTAGACAACAATTGTGTTGAAAAAAGATCTGAAGGCTTCAGTGGGCTGAAATCTGAATATGAGTCAGAACTATGGGATGTAGAAGCCACAAAGTAAAGGGGTTCATGCTGGCATAAATTCTAGGAATGGAGAGATCAAAGGCCCATTTTACTCTGCCCTCATCAAGCCTTCCCAGTACCACTTGCTAACACATTTAAAGGACGTTGAGAAATAGGAGAGTGTCCGGTGGAAGGCATTGAACATTATGACAGAAGAAATGTTTGAAAAACTGAACAATGGAAGATTGAAGAAGAAGAGAATTAGGATTGGGGATGAGGAACATATCTATCTTTAAGTATTTGAAAGGTTTTCATCTGGAAGAGCGATCAGTCTGTCTCTGTTTTCGGAGTGCAGATCTAGAAGGAATGGGCATTGTGCAGAGGCACATTCAAACAACATATGGGGAAACTGACTTTGGAAAATGAGCTTCGTCCCAGAGTGAAGGGGGACTGCACTGAAAGGGGGTAAGCTCTCCCTCCCTACATGTCTTCAAAGAGGCTAGGCAGCTGTTTTAGGTGAGATTCCTCCAATTTCTGGCTGCTGAGCTTCCATCTGGTTTTCCAATTCTCTGATGGTATGATTGTGTATAAACACATTTCAGGTATGAATTTATACATGAGACCTTTCTTGGTCCTCTGAGTGTTTGCCACTCCAACCTCACCGTGCCCCCAAATTACTGAGTCCAAGTGTTGTATTTTCCTCCTTGTACATGGGTTCTATGGCCAAAGAAGAATACAAGCCCACTGAGGGTCAGGGCTATTTAGTTTTTCTGTCATTGTACCCCTAATGTCTATCTCACTTCTTCGACCAGAGGGAGTGCTTAATAAATGTGGATACAAGTGTAACAGCAAGCACCCTAGCATACCTAGGGCGGCTACTAGCACAGGTTCTTAGATCTGCTTTTCTAAAGGAAAGCAACTCAAAATGGGTTAACAAGCTTACTTTAATCAAACATATCATTTACCTAGTCCAGGGGGAAAAGGCAGCACCCTGAACTTCAGAGAATACAAACAGAAGTTACAAACAAACAGAAAAACAG
>CM053591.1:198842020-198859905 GCA_028646515.1 Pseudochirops corinnae | reverse complement strand
AGTTTCAAATTTTCTGCCCTTTCCTCTCCTCCCCCCTCACCTTCATGGTGGCACGCAATCTGATATACGTTCTACAAATACCTTCACACTGATTGTCAGTCAAATTGTAAAGAAGAAATATAACCAAGGGCGTGAACAATGAAAAAGAAGGGACAAAACACAAAGGAGAAAGAGTAAATAGTTTGCTTAAATCTGCAGACTCTAGTTCTTTCTCTGGATATGGATATCCCTTTCCATCATGAGCCCCTTGGAGCTGTTATAGCCTTGCATTGCTGAGAGGAGTCCAGTTTATCAAGCCTGGTTGTCACGCATATAATGTGTCTCTAATTGTGCACAAATGTCTCCTGGTTCTGCTCTTCTCGCTCAACATCAGTTTGTATAAGTCTCTCCAGGTTATTATGAAGTCCATCTGCTACTCATTTCTTATAGCACAATAGTATTCCATTACATTCATATACCACAACTTGTTTAGCCATTCCTCAATTGATGGGCAATCCTTTGATTTCCAATTCTTTGCCAAAAGTGCCCTTCACATATATTCAGAAGTAGTGTATACTATACTGAAGAGCATTCCAAATGTGGAGATAAGGAAGGATTTGGGTTTATATCCCATCTTTGACTCCTACTATAACATAACTGTGGATAGCTCATTTCATTTCGATCTGCCTCAGTTTTCTCATCAGTAAAAAGTGATCATAATGTCTGAATATTAGACTTACAGAATTGTTACTTGGGGTTAAATGAGATTGCATAAAGAATTTTAAAGCCCAAAGGGCAGCTTTTATTTGTGAGGCTCCAGAGGCTGCCAATACATACACGTATGGATAGAGCTGAACTCGGACTTTACTGTTCTAAATGCCATTTCACAAAAATTCTGACAAAATCTTAGAATATGCATGGTCCTCAGCTGCCATCTAGTCTAATCCTGACCTATAAAAAAATCTACCGTGCAAAATACCAATGCACTCGCCCAGGCTCTGCGTGGTGTGATGGCCCCCAGTGATAGGGCACTCAACTCCTCAGGTAGCTCCTTCCCCCCTGAGACATCTGTGATGGGTAGCAGGTTGTGGCTTGTTGGTTTGTTTTCCCTTGATATTGTATTTAGGCCAATAGCATGCTCCCAACCTCAATATATAAAGAGCCCCACTGAACCTCAAAGACCTTTGCATATGTTGTCAGAATAAGACCAACAGTATTGGCCCAAAGCCCCTTTGCAGATGGAGAGTTTAAATATAAACTAGCCACCAACACCCCAGGAGCCTTCCATCCTCCAGTGCCTAGTATGAATCGGCATCGGTGCCCAGGTATAGTCCTTTTCCTCCCTTTTTCCAATGCCTGGTCCTACTCCAACCAGATATAGAGTTTATAAAAACACACCAGACTTTACTGGGTGGAAGCACCCCATTTGCTCTGGCAGCTCAACAGGATGCCCCAATTCTACTTGGTTTCCCATCAGACTTGCCTTTTTTCCAGCCATCGTCCCTGGCTACCCTTTACATTGGAAGTATGTAACTCATAAAGCTCACTTGCTTTGCTGTCTTGTGGTGTGCTCTGTGTTTCCTCATAGTGGATGTTGGGATCCCAAGCCTTTCTAATTCCCATAAAGATACACCTCAACTTAACATATAATGCCTCTGCAGCTTCCACTCAGTTCTCCTGGTTCTGCCAATCAGGGCGCAACAGAACTCACCCTCCTTGCAAGAAAGAAGAGCTTTTCCAATTCTCCTTTTGAGTCTTATCTTCTCCTGGGTAAACATCCAAGGGCCTTCAGATGAACCTTCAATGGCCTGAAATTTGGGACCTACTTTTCTCTCAGAGGTGCCCTCACAAATCTCCGGTTTCCTAACCAGGAGGTCACAAAGAGAAAAAGTCCAGAAAAAGCAAAGGACCCAAAACTGATTGATGTTGCCAAAGTCAATGCCCTTATTAACAAAAAAAAAAAAGATAGGAGACAGGTATCCTGTAAATGATGAAGAAATATGTAGCAGCAATGCTTGGAAGCAAGGTGTGACCGCTTAGCTCCCAAGGAAGGGAGCAGTTTGGAGGCACGTGAGACCAAAACAGGGAATTGTCTGGATCAGTAGTAGGTAAAGTGCCAAGCAGAGTTCACAGAGCTGTCCAATATTCCTCCCTGCCTTGTTCCTGACAAGTGATCTGAAGCGAGGAGGATGTAAGTGCTTCATTTGGAAGTCATCTGTATAAATAAAAACATTGATTAACAATCTGCTCTCCCCGATCATGGGCAAGCTTGGGCTGAGTACTGACTAGCCAGGGAATTTAGCCTCCCCTCAAGGCACTCAGTCTAGCTGCTGGTCCTTCTTGCCACCAATGAATGATTTTATTGTTCAGTCAGGTCCGTTGTCTCATCCCTTGTGACCCTATTGGGGTTTTGGTTTTTTTTGTTTTTTGACAAGGATATTGCAATGGTTGGCCATTTTCCCCCGTCCAGCTGATTTTATAGATGAGGAAACTGAGGAAAATGGGGTTAAGTGACTTGCCAGATTTGAATTTAGGAAGATGAGTCTTTCTGACTCCAGGGCCAGCACTGCATCACCTAGCTGTCCCACAGTCAATGGTGACCTCAGCTAAGTCTAGAGCAGGATGATATTACAAGTTTAGGATGAGGAGCTGCAAGGAAGCCTAAAGATCATCTAGTCCAGCTCCCTCAGTTTTTGGAGGAGGAGACTGAAGTCACTGGAGCTTTAATGGCACCATGGTTGAGTCAGTTGAGCTCATGCTCACAGGCTCAGATTTAGGACTAGAGAGGAACTCAGGAACGATTAGGTCCTTTTCAGAGAAGAACTGGAGAAAGGAAGGAATTCCTTCCTATGGGTAATAAATGATGGAAACAGGATTTGTACCTGGTTTCCCTTACTCCAAACCCCACTCTCTTCACCATCTCTATTTCCTGATAAATTCATTCATTCAAAGAAAAACAGGAGCAACAAACAAAAATGCACTTCAATTTAAGAAGCAAAATAAAATGTCTCCCATGTGGTGAGGATAGAAAAAATAGCTAAATTGGATCCTGTCTTTGAGCATTCTTTGTCCTACTGTGTGTCGTAAAAATGCAGAGTAATGAAAACAAACCTAAAAAAAGAGGGCACTAAAACAGTGGCAAGAGCTCCAAGGACCTGTCTAGGAGTGGCCACTTGGACTGTGCCCCCAGAGATGCTCCAGAGTCCGTCACAGACATGGGCAGCAGGCAGCAGATGAGATAGAAGGTCAACACAGAGAGCTCAAAGGCACAGCTCAGAAAAGGGAATTATGGGAAGTGAACTAAGCTGAGGAAGCTCCCCATCTGTGTTTCCTGTTCACTCTGCACTCCTCTCACAGGGGAGAAGCACAGAAATGTCATGCTTTCTGCCCTTTGTAGCTGCACAGCAGGGAAGTCTCTATGCCAGACATGTGTAGTGGGCTTTAGAAATATCACCAAGCCCTCAATGGAACACTTAGGCCTCAACAGGCCTTTTCTGGAATCCAAAACCTTGTGAAGTTAAACGCAGCCAGAGATCTTTCACCAGGTGAGATCTTACTGGGAAGGAGTTCTTGTAAAGGTCAGCCAATAGGCCTAATTAGGCCTATGATGAATCCTTTAGCTGCTAAGGACAGAAATGGAACAGGCTAGAAAAGACCAGGAGAAGCCGGGAAGAAGGTGCCATGAAGGGCCACTTGTAACTGACTCCCAGCATGGGCTCTGCTGATCCCTGGGCATCCTGCTGAAGTGAACAGGAAAATGCCAGTCTGAGGCAGACTTGCAGCAGCGCCACTCACTTTTCTTGCCCCTTTTAATTTTGTAGATGCATCCCTTCATCCCTGACGTGTCTCCAGTCACTTCTTTAATTGGTTTTTTCTTTAGTCTATCTCTTTTTGAAGGCAGGCCTGCCTTTGCCCTGCTTTGCATTTCCAGGTGCCCAGCACAAAGGAAGTCCTTAAAGAGTCTTCCTGACTTGACTTGTCTCGCCCATGATCTAATCCCCTCTTGTGTTCATTACCAGAAATGCACTCCCAAAACTACATGTTCGTGTCTTTCTCCTCTCCGCCCTTTAGTCCTGCATCACCACCTACCCACTGAACATCTCTGCCTCAATATCCAACAGGCATCTCAAACTCAAAATGTACAAGGAGAAGTCATTATCTTTCTCCAAAAACAAAAATATCATTCTTCCCCTATTTTCTCAATTAATGTTAAGGGCACCTGCATATGTCTTCCAGGAACACACATGTGCACTGTGTTCTCATTCTCAGGTTTCAGTCTGTGTTATACTACATATCCATTCAGTTGCCAAAGCCTGTCGTTTCTATTTCCAGGAGATCTCTGATCAAATGACCACCACCCCAGTTCAGTCTCTTCCTGTCTCTTGTAGGGACTGTTGCCATGGCCTGCTGACTGATCTCCCCAATTCTAACTTTTCCTCTTCTCACACCACATCCTCTATGCAGCTGCTAAAGTGAAGCGGAGAGCAGACGGTGGTGGTCCTTTCTCAAGTAGCTTCAGTGACTCCCTCCAGCTTCTCCAAAGAAATGCAAATTCATTTGTTTGACATATAAAACCCTTCCCAATATTCCTTTCCAGTCTGATCACAATATTCCACCTCATGCAATCTCCATGCCAGTCAAAGTGCCTCCAATGATTTTTCCAGCACTCAGTTTTCTAACTCCCAGATCCATCTCTTAGCCCAGGGGTACCCCTCATGCCTGGGGTGTTGCAGTCTTTTATCACCTCTTCTTATAGAATCCCTGATGTCCTTAAAGGTATTTCTCAGGCAGCACATCATATGAAGGTCTCACCCAGTCCAGCCCCAAATGGGTAGTGCCCCTCCCCCTCTATCTTATTTGGTGCTCACTTGATATGTATTCTATATGTACTGTGTATGTGGCATATTTACTTCTCTGGGCACATATTGCCACCCTCACCCACAGAATACAAGCTTCTTGAGGACAGGGGCTTTTTTTCTCTCTTTGTATTCCCAGAATTACATGTCTGGGACATGATAGCTCCCCAATGAATGTTTTTCAGATGTTAGACCACACATTCCTTAATCATTACCATCTTCAGTGATCCCTTATTCTCTGAAAACATATGCCACTTGTACTATATATTGGCCACTTTCATTCGAGCACGCTCTTTTGTATAACCATTTTTCCCACTTTTTTTCTTTATGCGATGTTGGTATCCTGGACAACATTGGAAACTTCTTAAGAGCAGGGTCTACTTCCAGACATTTCACATTTTACTGCAGCCAGAGATAGATATTTGCTGTTTGGTTTGTTTCCCTTAACCCAAGCTCCTGTAGATATAAGACATTCCACAGTCCATCCAAACGTATATTCTGTCTACGACTGAGTCTTCAAGGAAAATCAGCGGATCTTAACTATGCTACATGAAAAATTCATGAAAATTGATTCCTTCCCTTTTTTCCCAAAAAGTAAACTTCACTCTCTGAGTCCAGATAAATCCTGTGGGACTTTCCTTGCATATGGTCCTGGGCTTCAGAATGCTTTTGGCATAATATTTGTGAAGAGCTTTCTGCCAGCTCTCCCGAGGTGGTCAAAGTGTTATGGCAACCAGAGAAAAGCTCAAGGCATTGATATTAATGGGAATATGGGAGACAGCACTGGACAGAAGAGAGAGTTGGACCTCTGCTGTCAGAAGGATGGGTTTGCAGTCTCTGATGCTTTCACTTCTGAGACCTTGGACACCTCATATCATGTCTCTGAATCTCAGTTTCCCCATCTAGAAAATAAGGGATTTCCACAAGACGGCTACTGAGTATCTTTCCTGTTCTAGAACAATGATGAGGATTATGAGAAACAGAGACACAGAGAGGGGAGAGACAAATAGACATGCTTGCTATAAATATAGATATAGATGTATAGACTATATACACATATAGATAGAGATAACGAGATAGACAGATATGAAGGTTACACATGCATTTGGTTTATTGAAATTATACAGACATTTTAATGTCCCAGACCATGTCAGCAGCTGTGAAATATAAAAGAGATTTCATAGCAAAACAAGACCAAGAAGTGAATGCTTACAGCTTATATACCTTTTAGTTTTGATAAAAGAAGGGAAAAGGGGCCATGTGGGGCCACAGATAGTCACCTTCCTCTCTATATCAGGGCCATGGCTATTGTTCACAGACAAGTCCCCATGTCAACATTTCTTGGGAAGGGAAGATGGGAATTTAGAAAATGCTCCCAAGGAGTGGAACGTCGTAGAGCTAGTCAATCCAGCTAACCGCTCGTCTCGACTCCCCTTGCCCCACCTCAAATGAATCTGCCAGACCAGTCCTTGGTTAACTCATTTGGATCACAAGACATGGGCACAGAGATCTATGGGTGCCATTTCCTCTCCTTTTGAGTCCAAGGAGAATGCTGAGTTTAGTAAAATGTTAAGGTGGACAATCAATTCCACAGAATGTGGACATATTTTATCCCAGATAAACAAGGAAGGCTAATAAGTGGCTCCCCAGGGAGCACAAGAGGCCTTCTGAACATGTCATCTTTATAGATCATCCCTGCCATTTCAATAATGGCTTGCATTCTGTTTCATTGAGTGGGAGAGTAAAGTTTTGGGAGAGTAGTTGTCCTGACACCTGCTGAAGGAGGTGAGGATGGGATGCATTACAGGCTCCTCCCTGCCCCCCTCCTTGTAGGATGGGGAGCTTTTTGTGTATCCTTCTTGGTGAGGATGAGAGTTATGGCCTATGTAAATCCCAGGGACCTATCTTAGACTTGAGCTTGGGAGAGACAGCTTCTCCTCCCTGTTCTGCTATTAATCCATTGTGTGACCTTGGATGAGTTGATTCACCTTGAATCAATGCACCTATTTATTTCTGGTGCCTGGGAACCCTTAAACTGAGAAAGTTACTGTTCATGAAGCAGAATTCTGAGTTCATGCTTCTGGCACATTGGGGACTGGGTTGGGAAGAGAACTAAAAAAAAAAAAAAAAAGATGGAGACAAGAATGACTCTCCAAAGGGCCATAGGGTAGAATCAGGATAATCTAGGGGTCAAAAGAGGATCTCTTATAAAAATGACTCTGGTATCTTCCCCAGGAAGCAAATGGGCATCTTCAACGAGACTGCATTTCTGAGGGCTTGGGCACAGGTTTTCTTTTCATTGTTAAATAATAGAAGCATAATATCATAAATCTTCAGTTGAAAGGGCTGTTATAGGACAGTGAAACTAATAATCTCATTTTGTAGATTAGGAAACTGAGGGGTGTGTGTGTGTGTGTGTGTGTGTGTGTGTGTGTATGGTGTGTGTCAGGGGGAGTGTATGTGGTGTGGTATGTGTGTGGTGTGTGTTTGTGGGTATTGTATGTGTGGTATGGGGGTGTGGTGTGTGTGTGTGTGTTGTGTGTATGGTGTGTGGGGAGGTGTGGGCATAGGTGGGGCTGGTGTGGGAGAGTGTGGTGTGTGTGTGTGTGTGTGCGTGTGTGTATAGTGTGTGGGAGTATGTGGTATGTGTGTGTGAATCTGTGTGTGTGTGTATGTGTGTGTGTGTGTGTGTGTGTGTGTGGTCCTGACTCCAAGCCCAGCACTCTCCCCACTGTGCCTCCTAGCTGGGAGGCATGCATCCATTCATGCACATGTGTGTGTATACACATATATGTTCATGTCACCTGTCCATTTACAAATTCTCAGGGGTTGCCATTTGCTTCTCAAATAAGGTGCAGATTTCTATGACTGGCATTTAGTGCCCTCCACGTTCTGGATCCATTTGACTTTTTGAGTCCATCATTTTCTTCAATGCCTTCCACACTTTACCTATCCGAGGTGGGTAACACAGTGCCTGGAGTCCAGCAGGGCTTAGGAAATGCCCTATAGTTTCCTTGGCCTCCTCTTTGGCCCCTGGAACACAAGCAATGTTCTCCTGCTCTCACGTTCTGAGAAAAGTTTCACTTTTGTCTCTCTGCGTGCTGTGGCTGGCACAGTGCCTACTACAGAGGTGCTAATTAGACGTCTCTTGATTGTTCATCCAACTCTTGCTTGAGGCCATTCTGTGTGGGATTTAGAATCTGGCCAGGGACTGACCTGGGGGTCCTCTGAGGACATTTTCAATTCAAAGACTTTAGAAACCCCAAAGAATGGCAGACCTTTACTCCATCCCTTAGAAGGGAATATACCAATATGAGAGAAGAAGAATAGTGCAGTGGGAAAAATGGCAGGATTTAGAGTCAGGACACGGGTTCAAATCCCTATCCCAATGCGTAATATTGGTGAGGCATTTCACGAGCTCCTTCCACTCTCTGGACTCAGTTCATTCCTATACAGAATGAGAACACAAGAGGAAATAATCCTTCAATTCCCTTCCAACTCTAAGCTCCATAAAGCATTTCCATTGCAAATTCCCTTCCATTTACCATTCATTTTGCCAAATCTATGTAGCATAACAAATTAGCCATATATTTTAAATTCTCTATTTGACGTTGTTATTTCTTTTGCATTTGGAAGTACCACTGAGTCACAGATGATTGGGCCAATTTAGGCTTAGAGAGAGGCACATCTGAGTTCTTGACTTCAGTTTGTGGTTTTACTCTCTCAGCAGATTAGAAAGTGTGCAGTGTGCATGGGTTCTGCTGACTCAGTGCCAGCAGCCCCTAGAGGAATCACCAGACTCCTTGCTTGGACTCTGGATGACTGCTCTGGTGCCCGGTGCTGATCCAAGGTTAGAGGGAATTTCAGGGAAGGAGCTGACTCCCTTGTCCTGCCACAAGCAGCGAGTGTTGAGTGGCACTGCTACTTGAAGCCTGGATGGAATCCCTGCTCTTCTTTGAAATTTTCCAAAAAGGAAAATTGCTTGGCTTTCCTTGAAATGTCACTCGACTGCAGGTGAAGAATTGATTCATTTGGGAGAGTACAGGATGGAACAAATAGTCCTGCCACATGCTGGGTGCATGAAGTGTGATGGCATACGAGACATCTCTGCAAAGGGGGTTTGAGCATGTGCAAAGCACATAGAGACTCCAGAGAATGGGCTCCTCACTCCCGTCCTTAACTGCCAAGAAGCTGGCCTGGAATAGTCATTCTCTCTCCTGCTGCCCTGCCCTGGGGATGTTCACCCTCCTTACTGATTCTTCCAGAAATCTTGAATACTGTCCAAGGCAGAGCTTTCAGTTCTCCTCCTCCAAGAAGCCTCATGTGGTCAGCACTTCCTCTTCCTCCTTGGAATCACTTCGTGCAGGGTTTCTCATTTAGGGATGCCTGCTACTTCACCCAGTAAATCAGATACTCCTTGAGGCCAGGCTCTGCTTTCATTTTGTCTTTGTAGCCCACCTACTGTGCACAATGCAAGGCACAGGGTAAGTGCTGAAATATTTGTTTAATGAATTACTAATTTCATTCACTCAAGAGGAAGAATTATGAAGACACCCTTCAATTTTGTGTCAGAAGTGTTGAAATTTTAAGTTCCAAGATCAAAACATAATAATCATGTGACTTTGGGCAATTAACAACCTCCTCTCTGTAACCCACATGTAATAATGTTTAGACGAATAGAATGGGCTGTAATGGATAGATGGCTGGCCTTGGAATTGAGGAAACCTAGGTTCAAGTATTGCTTCTAACACACACTAGCCATTTGAACTTGGGTAAGTCACACTGAGGTCCTCAGGTACTCCTGAAATTTGTAACGCGTAGATGAGGGAACCATCTTCATCAGTGACTAGAGTATCTATGCTTGGAGTTCTCTTATCAAAGGAAATCACAATTCTAAAGCCACAATCCCACTCCACAAAAATCTGACCTTGGAAGCTATTGTGTGGCTCAGCATGAGGAAAAGAATCACGGATCAGATTATTTTCATTTTTAAATGAGACATAGATACTAACTTGGAAAATGACAGCTCTGCTATGGATCTCCCCAACCCCCATCATGTGGTTGGTGCCCCCAGAACCACAGAGTGATGGATGAAGAGGGTGTGCCAAGTCAAACTTCCTGTGAACTTTCCCCCCAATAACTAACCCAAAAATTCAGAGAATGATTCTTATATCTTGATCAGCATAAAGCATAAGAAGTGATTTTCGCTTATGCTTTGTGTGCTTCTGGAGGAAGTGGAGGAGAAGGACAAAGATATACAAGGAGAACATCTTACTTCCAGAAAATATAGAGAAAAGGGGGTATGGAGGAATCCCATATTTTAAAAAATGTGGCGCGTTTGGATTTTCTTCTGCTAGCTTTCCCTAAAGGAAGATGGTTAGAAGATGTGCCAGCTTCTCTTCCAGCCAGGCTCCATAAAATGTCCAAAGACAACCCCAAATTCCAGACTTTCAGCATCCTCAATCCCTCCATTTTCTCTGAATCCCATTGCAAAATAAGATTCCTGATGAATATTTATGTGTGCGTCATGCAGAACTTGAATAACAGAACTCAGGATCAAATTTAATCCTGTTTTCTTCACACTATAGATCATGATTAAATAGCTACTATTTACATAACCACTTTGAGGTTTGCAAAGTTCTTTACAAACATCTGATTTTATCCTCAAAACAACCCTGAGATCCTGGTAAAATATTATCAGCCCACTTTATAGATGAGAAAAACTGAGACCAAGAGAAGGTGAATGCCCAGGGTCCCCCAGATACTGGACTGGAGCTCAGTCTTCCTGACTCCCTGGTGATAGTGTGTGCAAAGAGGGAGAGAGATGCTTGCCTTCTGTAGCAGCAACCACACTGGCATACCCAGGATGGCTGTAAGCACAGGCTCTTAGATCTGCTTTACTAGAAAAGAGAGCTGTTTAAGGGATCAAATTTTTTTTTAAATTACATTCACTACTTCAGGTGAAAAGTGAGCACCATGAACCTCAGAGAAAATACAAGCAGAGAAATAAGGACCAACAGACAGGGCTCTGGCTGCCTGAATCAACTATATACTATACATACATTCCTGGATGGAGAGAGCCTTTAGATCTGAGCAGTTGGTCAGCTCTGAACATAAGGCCACAGAGAAACTTGACCAGGGAATCACAAGACCCTTCTCATAAGCAAGTCCCTGAAGCAGAATACCAACTCAGAGAATAGCCAGAAAGCATCATAATCCTCAGTGACTCAGTACTTTATTAGAAATTACCAGGTCGGCTAAGTGACACAGTAATATAGAGCACCAGCTGTGGAGTCAGGAGGACCTGAGTTCAAATCTAGCCTCAGTCACTTAACACTTACTAGCCATGTGACCTTGGGCAAGTCACTTAACCCTAATTGCCCTGCCCTTCCCCCTCCAAAAAGCAAAAAAAAAAAAAATTACCAAAAGGTGTAAAAGCCTTCCCACAACCAAGCCTCCCCTAAACTAACTTTCCTTAATGGGCTTCATGGGCCTGTTAATGGGTGGGGAAGATCTTATATACAATTAAGATTACACTTTCAAGACTGTAAAACTAGGGTTCAACCTCGGCCTCAATCTAAAATTCATGGTTCATCTCCGTGTGACCTGAGGTAAGCTTCTCAAGACCCTAAGCAACTCTCTCAGTTTCAAAGAAGACTAAAACCCTCATCAGCAATTTCCTCACCTGGAAATTCCTATGCCAAGAAATCAAAGGTTCAATCCCTTTGCTTATAGTTAGCAATTTCCCTTCTGATCCACCATCAGTAAACCTGATAACAACCATCATTCAGTGCTGTACTCACCCCCAGGCCCTTGTAGCAAAAACTTCCCAGCCTAAATTATGGACGTTACCTGGAATAAAGACAGCAAAACAGGAAACAATCTTTGTTGACTCTTTCCTTACTCCCCAAGAGTCATCAATCAGCAAGTATTTCTTTATAAAGCCCCTACTTTGGGCCAAGCTCTGTGCTAGGCATTAGAGACACAAAGAACAAATAAAGTAATTCTTGCCCCCAAGAGCTAATCTTTTCTCAAAGGAGGCAAATGCTTTGTCTCAGAGAATTCATAACAATGAGATCCAAAAGCCCTCCCTTCATAGCCCGGAACACAACAGGCACATCATCTCCAGTCATAAAAGTCAAAATCAAATTCTTCACATGATCATGGAAGTGAGTTAGGATCAAGGATGTGCATCAGAGCTTCATTTCTTGTGTTGTAAAAAGTACAACAGACCTGGAGCCAGAAGACAGATCCTAGAACGTTATGCATGGGAAGGTCCTCAGAGCCCATGCTGTTGTCTAGTCATGCCTGACCTCTTGTGAACCCATTTAGGGTGTTTTTGGCAAAGATACAGGAATGGCTTGTCTTTTCCTTCATCTTATTTTATAGATGAGGAAACTGAGGTGAAAGTGATTAAGTGACTCACCCAGAGTCACATCGTTAGTATACCAGTCTGGACTTGAACTTGTCTTCCTGACTCCAGGTCTGGTACTCTATCCTGTACTCCTTAGCCATCCTCAGAAGGCATGTACTCCCACTCATATTGGAATAATAATCCCCCCCCCTCCATATTTTGCCCAGCTTGTGGTCATCCGATATTCTCTTAAAGACTTCTGGTGAAGAAGTCCATACTCCCTCCTGAAACAGGCAATCCTGCCTATGGATGGCTTTATTTATTAGGAAATTTTTCCTTTCATTAAGCCTAAATCTGCCTCTGTAACTATGACCCTGGTCACTGTTCCTGGTTCTGTTCTCTGGGGCCAAGAAGAATGTCTAATGTCCCTTTCAGAGGGCATGACCTTGAGGTCCTTCACCATTCTGGTTGCCCTCCTCTGGACAATCCCCAGTTTATCAGTGTTCTCTCTAACACATGGTGCCCTGAGTTGAATACCACATTCTAGATATGGTCTGACAGAGGAGAGGAGAATGATCACCTCTTGCTATAGCAGGATAATAAGAAGGAATATTTAATGCATGATTATAGCCATGAAATAAAAAGACATCATAAGAGGGAATGCTAGGCGAACTTGGAGACCAGAATGTGAGGGTTGAGGGACACTAAGTCTTAGCCCTGCCATTGGCTCCTTATGTGACTTTGGGGAAGCTGCCGCTGCTTCTCTATGGGCCAATGACCTTGACATGGCTCACATCTCAGATCTATTTTACATTAGTCATCAATGCTAGGTCAGACTGAATATGTATCATCCCAATGGCATCATCGTTTTATTGACAAACTAAGGCCCTTGATTATAAATACCTGAACACAGCTGTCTATCATATCGCCCTTCCCCAAAACTCTCTTCTTCAGTTCAACCATCCCAGGTCCTTCTCATGGTGCAGTCTCTTTGATACTCCACAGTTTGCCTATGCTTTTCCTAAATGGTGTCTGCAATCTGAGCACAATACTGGTAGTATGGTCTGACCAGAGCATAGTTGTATGAGACTAATACCTCCCTTTCCCTTAACACTATACTTCCAGTATTAAGGGCTAAGAGCCTGTTACTTTTGTGCCTGCTGTGATATTCTCTTGAATCTTGTTGGAATTGCAGTCCTTATAATCCCCAAAGATTATTCTTTAGTTATACTTCTTTCATTTTGTACTCCTGAAGTTTATTTTTCTTTATTTTTATTTTTCAACATTTACTTTCACAAGTTACAAATTTTCTCCCCCTCCCTCCCATCCCATCTCCCCAAGATGGCATGCAATCTGATATAGGCTTTACATATACATTCCTATTAAACACATTTGCACATTCGTCATGCTGTATAGAAGAATTAGAATAAATAGGAGGAACCTTGAGAAAGAAAACAAAACAAAAAAGAAGATACTCTGCTTTGTTCTGCATTCAGACTCCATAGTTCTTTCTCTGGATGTGGATGGCATTTTCCATCATGAGTCCTTTAAACTAGTTTTTGGGTCATTGCATTTCTGAGAAGGAGTAAGTCTCTCAAAGTCAGTCATTGCACACTGTGGCCGTAACCATTTATAATGTTCTCCTGGTTCTATTCACTTCACTCATCATCAGTTCACATAAGTCTTTCCAGGTCTTTCTGAAGTCCACCTGTTTATCATTTCTTATAGCACAGTAGTATTTCGTTGCATTCATATACCACAAATTGTTCAGTTTTGTGAAGTTTATTTTTGGAATCCAAATATAAGACTTTATGTTTATCACTTTGAAATTCCATCTTGTTAAAGCTCACATAACATAAAACCATCACTACAATGAAGAGGCCAAAAGATCTAAGAAACTTTCTCATCCCAAAATTATCTTATCTTCTCTTCAAGAAGAGAGAGGAGAGTCACAATCAACATCAGTTTAACCTCTAAACTCATTCACAAAACATTACAGAGGAGGAGGAGGAGGATGACAGATTAGGAGCAGTATTGCCTAACCAAACAATGAAAATCAATGGAGGAGAAAATGAGCCTGAAAAAACCTTGGCATGTGATTGAACAAAGTCAGATCATCCAGATAGCATTTATTGAGGAAACTGGAAAGAGCACAACAACAAAATACCAATCAAACTCTGTTGCCAATGGTTCTATACTAATCCATCATCATCATTATATCGGACAGAGGAATGACCATGTTTAGACTCTATACTCCATAATTTTCATGAGAAAATTAGAAAGAACAATCTGTCATGTTAGAATATGGACAGTAATTTCACAATGTGAGAAGGCAGGGATGAGTCATATAATGACCAAATGAAGGAGTATATGCAAAAATGTCACAGATCTTCTGAAACATGGAAAGAAATCTCTTACATAAATGTTTAATAAAATATTTACATTATGTATAAACATAGGGATCAGTGCATTTACACTGCAAGTGGTGAACTGTGAGGCAACTGGCATCAATACATTTCAAGGAGAATTGACAAAGGGTACCAACTTGCAGAAAATCCACAGCATAAGAGGATATTTAAAGAAATATCTTATTATTCGCCACAAAAATCTTTGCATCATCAGAATGGTGAATGTAATACTGAAAAGACTTACTTAAAATTATAAGCAATAACTAAAACATGAACAGAATCATACAAAGAAGGTTAATCACACTTTTGGGGGAAATTCTCCTACATCCTTGATTATTTAGTGATATAAGATGAGTTCTATTGTGACAATGCTGTGTTAGAGATTCTTATGAGATACCCTGGCATAGATTTCTGGAAAGCATATGGTGATGCAGGGCTTAAGTTCTGGAGAGAGATAAGGGTTTCTTATATATATATTTGGTCATTATCTGCATAGATTTGATAATTTAATTCAAGGAAGTGCATGACATCACTGAAAGATTGTAAAGAGATAACAGAAGAGAGCATGGGTCACAGGCTAGAGAGATAACCAGATATTCATAGGGGTGGAGAAAAAAAAAAGATAACTAAGGATAAAATATCAAACATGTAGGAAGAAAACTGAGAGAAGTACCAAAGGAAGTCAAAGTATCCAGGCAAAGGGGATGGTCAACAAGCAAAAGAATTTGGTAGGTTAAGAAGGCTGAGACTGAAAAAAAGGACCTCATCTTTAGGAATGTTGAGATCACCAGTAACTTTGAAGAGACCAGTTTTATTTGTATGGTTAGGTCAGAAGTATGATTGAAAAGGATCAAAAGGAAGCATAGATAATGAAATGGAGGCAATGAATATAGATGGTTCTTTCAATGAACTTGCCAAGAAAAAAGAGGAAAGGGATAAAGGACTGAGGAGATGGTGGGATCAACTGAAAGTTATTTTAGATGGGAAAAACCTCAGAATTGTTGTAGGGAATGAGAAGGGGTCAGTAAATAAAAAGAAACTAGAGGTTGACTGGGGAGTAGAAAGAGCCTAATCTAATGATCAGACACCTAGAGGAGATAGGAGGAAGTACAATCAATGGCATAAGTTAAGGGAGTTGACTTTCACAAAGAAAAGGATCACCTCTTGATCACAGAATAGATAAAAGAAGAGAATCAAGTTCATACAGAAAGCTAAGGAGATCAAGGAAGCTTAATATGAATGACTTCTGTTCTGTCAGCAAAGTAAAAGGTGAGATCCTCTGCTGAGAGGTAGAGATGGGAGTGGGAGGTGAGATGATGTCAGCAGCTTGAGGAAGGAAGAAAAGATTAAGGATGCCTACTGTGGGGAGTGTAATAAAATATCATGAAAGAATAAAGGAACTGCCAAGTAGCAATGATGATTAAGTGTAGGGTGTTGTTGTTCAGGGGTGCCAGAGCCTTCATGACCCCATTGGGGGTTTCCTTAGCAAAGATAGTAGAGTGGTTTGCCATTTTTTTTCTACAGCTCATTTTACAGATAAGCGAACAGAGTTGAGTGACATACCCAGGGTCACACAGCTAGTAAATGTCTGAGACTATATTTGGACTCAGAAAGATGAGTCTTTCTGACTCCAGCCTCAGTGCTTTATCCACTGAACCACCTAGCTGCCAATTTGGCTGAATTTACCAAATGTAAATTTATGATAGGTTCACTAAGTATTGTTGTGTCCCTCTTTAAATGATATTTATTAGCATTAAAAAGGTTTATATTGGGGGGATAATCCATGGTTGAGATTTGGCATGGCTGAAAGGCAATAGGGCAAGGAATTCAAGGGTAGAGAACAGGATACAATTGAGCGGCTTAACTATCAAGTCCAGATTGTAGAGTAAGAAAAGTGAATTCAGAGAAGGAGAGATGGACTAGGATACCAGAGAGATGATATTTTTTTACATGAAGTCATTTTAAGTTATATTAAGAAGTTAGAAGAAGTCCCAATTCACATCACACCTTCTGTAAGAAGGCTTTGCTGGTCCTCCTAAATGCTAGCACCTTCCATCTGTAAACTCCAATAGACCTAGTCTACACATCATTTATACTAAGACATTTATGTGTTTTCTCCATCTTAGACTGTAAGCTTCCTGAGAGCAGGGAATGCTCATTTGTTTATTTACTGATTATTTATGCTTCTGCATTCACATATTTGTTAATAGTTTGTTTTGTCCTTTCTTTGAGTCCCACCATGCTTAGCATAGTGTATACTAGATGTTTATGAATTACTTATTCACAACTTCCTTGAGACCAAGAATAAGTTGGAAGAATAGGAGGATGTGGTAAAAGAGGGGAATTTCAGAGTACTACTATGCTATAAGAAATGATGCGCAAGTGGACTTCAGAAAAACCTGGAAAGACTGAGATGAACTGATGCTGAGCCAAGTGATCAGAACCAGGAGAACTACATAGTTACATAGTAACAGCCACATTGTGTGATGACTGACTTTGATAGGCTTAACTCTGCTCAGCAATAAAAGGATCTATGACAACTCCCAAAGACTCATGATGGAAAATGCTGTCCACATCCAGAGAAAGAAATTTGGAGTCTGAATGTGGATGGAAGCATACTATTTTTTCTCCTTGTCTTTTGTTGTTTTGTTTTGTTTCTTCTTTCTCATAGTTACTCCCATTCATTCTAATTCTTCTTTACATCATGACTAATGTGAAAATAGGTTTCATATGAATGTGTAAATAAAGCCTATATCAGACTTCACACCATTTTGGGGAAAGGGCAGAGAGGAAGGGGGAGAAAATTTGAAACTCAAAATCTTACGGAGGTGAATGTTGAAAAAGAAAAGTAAATAATTTAAAAATTTAAAAAAAGAAAGAGGAGAATTTCAGAGATTCTGGTTATGCAGATAAAACAGTAATGCTTAGAAGTGAGTTCAAGGATATGACTTTGTCACTCTGTGTGAGCATGAGTGTGAGTGTGAGTGTGTGTGTGTGTGTGTGTGTGTGTGTGTGAAAGAGACAGACACAGACAGACACATAGACTGGTGCAGGGGGAGGAGACTGAAGGGCAATGTGGATACAGGTCATGGCCTGTATTCATACCCTGGAAGGGCAGTTTACTTGAAAGAACTTAAATATGAATATTGAAATCTCTAAACATGAGGGCAGGTATTGGGATATAGAGGAAGACTGAGTCAGGTACTGAACTCTGAAAAGTGAAGCAGGAAGGACCTAGGGAATGGTAAATGACTACAGCAGGAATCTGGAGTTAAAAAGAGAGACTAC
>CM053591.1:198811296-198841520 GCA_028646515.1 Pseudochirops corinnae | reverse complement strand
CTGGCATATCTTCTGCTGAGTTGGCTCTGGGGGGAGGGTCTCCATTGCTCTAAGCCTCAGATTGCTTGAAGGTCAGGTCACTTCTAAACAGGCCTAGTGAGTACTGAAGCCATTCTAGATTTGATTTTTCAGAACAGGGAAACTTCACTATAAATTATCCCTCACAAGTGGATCCCAGGTTCCAGGCAGTGGATGACCAGCCCTTCGTTTCCTTTATAACAAAATATATTGCAGTGATTTGGTTTTGTTCTTTTTTGGGGGGAGAATTATTTTCTTTGGTAGAGGAAGAAGGCAAGGCAATTAGGGTTAAGTGACTTACCCAAGGTCACAAAGCTAGTAAGTGTTAAGTCTCTGAGGCTGGATTTCAATTCAGGTCCTCCTGACTCCAGAGCCAGTGCTCTATTCACTATGCCACCTTCAGTTTAATAAACACTTATTAATTGCCTTCTATTTCTGAGACAGTGTGCTGGGCACTGGATATACAAAACCACAGGTTGTCATCCCTGCCCACAGGGAGCTTACATCCCCCTTAGATTCTGGAGAAACAAGGTTTTATGCTCTGCTTGATTTGCTTTTTTCTTTTGCTTGATCTAAGGCCTTTTCTGTCCTCCCCAGTCAAAGCTTTGGATCTTTTTTGGGCCACTCTCCTGCTTCCTGCATTCATGTCTTCTATTCATGTAAGTTTTGTATCTCCTCTCTCAAATCCCAAGCTCTTTGGGGGCAGGAACTGCTGTATTTGTGATTCTTCAGTTCCTATCAGAGGGCTTTGCACTCAGTAGGTCATTAATACATGTTTATAGAATACGTTTAATGCTTTCCAATATTTAGAAGTCTCATGTCTTTCTTGATCATGGCAGGATGAAGACATCCTTAACTTCTTGCATCAGAACATTAGGACATACTCTGGCAAGCAACAAAGCATTACATGGGCTTCAGGTATGGACCTGGAGAAGAGTGTATATCTTTAAAATGGCCTGAATTCAAATGCTGACTTAGTTTCTTATTAGATGTGTGATACTGACTAGTTATTTAACCTCTGCCTCAGTGTCTTCATCTGTAGAACAGAGGTGATTAGAGCACCCACCCTAAGATCTATTATGAGAACCTCCTGGAAAACATGGGGTGATCGCAAACCTTGAGGCGCTGTATAAATGCCAGCTGAGATTATTGTTGCTGTTATTATGGTCAATATTAATTCTAATAACAGGATGAGCCTCCCTCGGGTCTGAAATCCTCAGTGTCAGGGGTAGGGAGCAAGAAATGTCCGTATTCATTTCTGGCTAAGTCTCCCGTTACTCTTGTGGAAGAAGTCCTGACCAAGGAAACCCAAGTACTTGTGATACTGACACCAAACAGGGCCCTACAAATTCTTACATCTTATTAGTTCTCGGAAGGTGCGACTGACGGAGAAGCATCAGAGGACTGATCACTCACAGAGATAGCAGAGGCCTTCAAGGCCAGCGATTCTGAGCCATAGCTGCAAAGGAGAGCCGTCCCTCCAAGGTATACCACACGTGTATCCAGTATCCACTATCCAGGCAGTGCCAAAGGCCTTCCATGTGGGAAACATATCTACTTCCCAACCCCATCCCCTTAGTATTTGCAACAGTTCTCATTGTTAGGAAATGAAGCCTAAATATGCCTCCATGCAATTTCTACCCATTGTTCCAAATCATGGGGCCAAGTGGAACAAGTCCAATCCCTCTTCCATGTGACAGCTCTTAATTTATTGGAAACTAGCTAGTATGTGCCCTCCATACATACATACATACACACACACACACACACACACATGCATACACATACCTTTCACTTGTAAAAGATTCTCATTCCTTTTAGCTGACGTTCATTTGTCATGACCCTGATGTCCTTCACCATCACGTGTGCCATTGGATGCACTTTCTAGCACTACACTGGGGACCCAGAACTCTTCATAGTGATCGACAATCAACATGTCATCATGATTACAATCGGAGGAGCTGGAAGGACCCCAGAGCCCATCCAGTCCAACTCTCTCATTTTACAGATAAGGAAACTGGCAGACAGTGAGCCGAAGTGGTTTGAGCAGTTAACAAGCAGCTGTGGTGAAATTTGAACTCAGATCCTCTAACCTCAGAGGTAGTGCCTTTCCTTCTGAGTCATGCTATCTGTCTTCCTTTAAATACTCCTAAAGGAATGTCTTTCGTTGACCATGGATCATGGTAGTACCCACTATGACTGAGCCTGGATCACTCTTTATGAGTACTAACTCCAAGAGAAGGCCTAGAAAGCTGTCCCTGCCCATGAAGTGTTCCCAACAAGCTGCAGCTGAGGCTTATTCAAAGAGAGAAGCACAGCATAGCTCCTCAGGGAGTCCTGGATGTGTGTGGCTCCCAAGCCAGCCCAATCCTCAGATATCAGTCCCTGGGAGGAGGGCAACTAATCTGTCTAGCAGAGTTTTCCATTGCTCTTTTCTGCTTTTTGAGAGCTTCAGGAGAATAACTGGCATTTCTGATTCAGAGTGCCTCATTTATAAAAATTGTTTAGCTCCTTTGGGCACTTGTTCCTTGCAAAGGTCCAGAATTTGCAACAAGCTCCCATGGCAGGGGGTTCTTCTCCATTAGGCAATAGACTAGGTCACTTCAGCCAGAAGGGCCCCTGTTACATGATCTCTGTGAATTCACTAGGGCCTAAATTCAACAAATACCATGGGCAAGGACTCTCAGTAATGGAGATACACTGATAAAATGATGATTGGTCAATCAAAAAAATAAACATTTATTAAGTACCTACTAGGTACTAAGGACAGAAACCCAAGGATGAAATAATGCCTGCCCTCAAGGAGCTTGCTTTTATGGGGTGAGGCCTCATGGAAACATCTAAGCTTGGTCAATGAATGAAGCAAAACAAATCATGAAATATTTACTATACACCCAGCACTGGGTGAAAGGTTTGGGAAAGAAAACCCAAAGCAAAGATGATTCTTGATCCCTTAGTGAGATTTCATTCAATTGGGGGAAGGGGAGGAGGCAGCTGGTTAGCAGGGGCAGGAAGGAGAGTTTAGGCTCGCAAAGCAACAGGGGTGGCAGAAAGTGCCATGGCAATGTCTGGTTGGTTAGATTATGATTCCAGGAATGGAAAGGGGGAGTATATAATGGACAGTGGACACACACACACACACACACACACACACACACTTGCAAGGCAGCTGGCTGGAAGATGGTTGGGAAGTTAAATAAAGTATTACTAGAGCCTCCCTGTACACAAGGGGCTTCATATAAGATATTCACCAACCAAAAGAGCAGGGAGCCAAGGGAGGGAGATTTACAGCTGAATAGACTAAATCCTCCTTAGGAAGCAACATTTTTAATGCAAAATAAATGGCAGGTCCATAAACAGACACCAGCAGCTGGGAGATCAGGAGAGACATCAGTAGGGCAGAACACAGGCTGGTCTTTGAAGGGCAGAAGGGATTCTCCAAGGCACAGGTGAAGAGGGAGCATGCTCCACAAACAGGATAATGATGCAAAGGATGGAGAAGGGAGGGATTGAGGGTGAGGAACAAGAAGACAGTTTATCTGCCCTTGGAATGCATGAAGCACTATAAAGAATAACAAGCCTGCAAAGGCCATGAGGAGCAAGATTGGGAAGGATAAACACAAAGCTCAAGAAACTGAGTTCAGTCCCTTGATTCTGGGAGCTCAATAAATAGTCATCCTCACATTCAACTGATCTAATCATTGGATGTATTATTAGTATACAAATCAATCTGGTAGATACAGGCTATTGAGGCTACAAAGAACTGGTTCATCCCCTAAGACTCTGAGTCTCCATCCTTGGTTCTGGTCCTGGGAGGGAGAAAAGCTGGTCTAGAAGAGAGAGCTCCAAATTTCCTCTACCATAAGCATGCTTCAGTCACCTTTGAATACACAATCCGAAGAACACCAAATAAGCAAAGTTGTTTGGTTGTTCAGTCATTTTCACTCATGTCCAGCTTTTTGTGCTCACATTTGGGGTCTTCTTGGCTAACACATTGGAGTGGTTCACCATTTCCTCCTCCCACTAATTTTACATGTGAGCAACTGAGGCAAACAGTTGACTTGTCCAGGGTCACAAAGCTAGGAAGGGTCTGAGGTCAGATGTGAACTTATGGAGGTGAGTCTTCCTGACCTACAGGGCCAGCACTCTATCCACTGAACCACCAAGCTGCCCTAATCTAGAACTAGAGAGGTCTTCCAATCTAATCTCCTCATTCTGGAGATGAGGAATTGTGGCCCCAGGAGGTAAAGGGACATCCCCATGGTCCTCGAAGTGGGAAGTCTCCCAGGCAGGATTATACCTTGGTTTATCATTAATTTGATATTCCACATACTGTGCTGTCTCAGTGCTGGTAGAATGTCTTTGGTATCAGGGGCTGCCTTTAATTTACTCATCAGTCATTTTGACAATTCCTGTCCCCCGTTCTTTCCTCTGAGGAAAGAGAACCAGTCTATTCAGACTACAGGAAGTTGAGCACTGCACTAATCTCCCAATCACACAAAAGCCTGCCTTCAAATGCTGACTGTAATTGCTTCTTCCAGAGGCCTGGGGCTAGAATTGGTCAGCACTTAAAGGAATCTCTTCATTATATGATAGCCAAGAGTTAAAGTGTTGGGCTAGCAGAACTCCCGCCTGCTACATATAAGGCAGAGGAAAATTGGAGAAGCTCTTCCCAGAGGCCCTATATCTTTCTGGGACACAGTGATTTCTTTCTTCCAATGATCCCCCAAGGACTTCCTCAGGTATATGTACATCACCTTGGGCCAAGAGAAGAGGCCTGACTGGTTATGGAATGCAACCATAACAACCGTGACAAGCACGGCTAGCATTCAAGATCATGGGATTCAGAACTGGGGGATGCTTTGGAGATTATCTGCCCTACTGCCTCTCATTTAACAGAGAAGGAAACTGAGACACAAGGGGAAAAAAGAAACTGGCCCATGTTCCTATAGCTAAGGAGAGGCTAGTCAGGATCAGAACCCAGTTTCTCTCCAATTTGGACTGAATACAAATTAAACTCTTTTCACATGACACCATGTTGCTATGCATTTACAAATATCACCTACCTTATCAAATCTTCCTGGAAACTCCATTTAAAGAAAGGACTCACACCCACCATGTTTACTCCCTTGTATGACTCTCCCCCTGAGTCTTCAGACGTCTTTCTTTTTCCACCATTCCCCAGCAGTCTTCTCTTCCTAGATCAGCAGTTCTCAACCTGTGGGTTGCCACCCCTTTGGGGGTTACCTAAAACCATAAGAAAACATATATTTCCTATGGTCTTAGGAACAGAGACACTGCTCCTCTATCAGTCTCCAGGCAAGTCTGCGCATGTTCAGATATCCCACATATGAGTATTAAAGGGTTGCAGCATTTAGGAAGGTTGAGAACCACTGGCCTAGATGATCCTTCCTTCCCTTTGTTCCTCCCACTGTGGAAGATCCCTCTGCAATGGACTATGATTGGTCAGTCCCACCTAATACCTGCATTTTACAGAAGGGCAAGGCCATTCACACTCATGCCTTCACTTCTCTCCAGGCTCAGCTCCATATTCTCTGGGCTTCTTTCTTAATGATGTCCGCACATGGGCACATGCAGGCATGCACGCACACACATACACACACACACACACACACACACACACACACTCTCACAATCTAACTTTCTCTCTCTCTCTCTGCCTCCATCCCTCCATCCTTCTCTCTCTCTACCTCTTTCTCTCTCTCTCTCTCTCTCTCTCTCTCTCTCTCTCCCCCCACCCCTGTTTTGCAGCTTACTTTTATGCTCTCACCCATTAGAATATAAGCTACTAGAGAGAAGGACTGACTATATTTTTGCTTCTACTTCTATGCCAAGTACAAAGCATAGTGCACAGCACATAGAGATTGCTTAACAATGCTTGTCTGCTTGACTTGACTGGCCGACAGCCTGTGAGGCAGGAATTAGACTTCCTTCTACTTTCTAGATGAGCCAATGGAGGTGAGCAAGTGCTGATGGCCATATTCCAGGTCGCTGAGCTCTAAGTGACAAGACTGGGATTCCAATTGAATCTTTCCTCTCTCTCTCTCTCTCTCTCTCTCTCTCTCTCTCTCTCTCTCTCTCAATGCATCCTGCTTTCCTGAGTCACTGTGTGCCACTCCTCCTGACTTGCACTTTGGTTCTGATCCTTTCTGAAGTGTTTATGTGTGGGGAAATGTCCTTGCTATCTGAATGTATCACCTTGCTAAAAGGAAGGAAGGAACAAGAGCTCTGAGAGCCTCATCTGGTGTCTGGGCATTTCTGATTTCCCTGTCTAACAGACACTGATGTCAGAGGCTCCGCTCAAGTGGTCATCCTAGGCCCACACAAAACCAGAACCCAAGGCACTGTCAGGTCTGAATATTCACAAAGCAGACAAGTGAAACCTCACTTCAGTATGTTTCCAAAGCCTCAGTAGTCAGTACTATTTCACACCTTCCTCCAATCCAGGAGGGCTGGAACCTGAGCATATTTGGGGAATGAGAGCCAGCCCCCTCACTCACTCAAAAGCCATCTAGATTGCAATTGGAAATGGGAAAAGCAGAAGTTATTTCCACAAAAAAAGCAGAAGAAAAGTGCTGGGGAGGGGATCAGAAAGGGCACTGACTGTTTAAAAAGGAAAGAAGAAATTCCAAAGCAGGCACCCAAAGAAACATTATTACATAAGAAAATGACTGAGAGGAAACCCCTTTTGCTATCTACTTCTTTAACCTTCAGCAAAGCCTCATCCATAAAAAATTAACGATGACACAGGCTTGGAAGAGGCTGTGCACAGAGAAAGCCAGGCCGCAAGAGTGAGCCATGTTTAATGCATCGGAGCTGAACTTGGGGCTCATCCATTTTGCATCATTCTCAGAGAGGTAAAGTGCTCACTATGGGACATAAATCTTTCACCACAACACCCATTGACCTTCCAAGTAACAAACCTGGCCTTCTAAATGGGACAAAGAGGAAGAAGGATTTTGCCAAAGAAAGAGATTCAATGCCCAAGAAACCCACAACATGTCATTGTGGCTGTTTGGCCACATACTCAGAGATTGTGACCTGTTCAAAGTCATCTTTAACACTTTAACACTTTAACATTGTCACAGTCTGAGTTGAACTTTGCCAGGAGTGCTCCTTCCTTCCCTATGCCTGACTTTCCCAGGAGCCTGGTAAAGGTGACAGACAAGCCAGAGTGCCCATTTCTGATGGCTCGAAGGGAGTTCATTGGAAACAAACAAAAAAGCAGAATTCTGATTCATTTCTTCTGACTGGATTTTGAGAGTACGGTAATTATCAATTTGAATTATTTGTTAATGCCCTAGTTCTACTCTACAATATGTAATAGGCTGCTGCTGTTTGTCCTTCTTTCTTGAAGAAGACCATGACATCAGGGAGGTGATGCCATGACATGCAAGTGAATGGGATTTAAGTGAGGGAGGACTGTGCAAGATCACCAGCATCACTTTCTCCTCTGGAACCATCTGGGTCTAGTGGTCAGATATGGGATCAGGACAAATAGAGATGTCTTAGAATTCAGTGGTGTCCTTAGTCTTTTCATGTTAAGGTCTTTTAACAGGTTTCAGTTTGACTGAGGAAGCATGCATTCAGTGATTAAGGCTTAATAAAAATGAGGCAGAGAAGAAGCTCTTAAAAAATAGATTTGAAAGGGGAAGAGCCTTCCTTTCTGATGAAAATAGAAACAATTGCTATTTACATTCCTTTTGAGCCAATCAGGGACCAAAAAAATTGAGAAGCACAGAAATCCAAAACTGAAAATAACCTCAGTAGTCGTATAGTAACTTAATTCCCTTTATCCACCAGTAGATGAGGGGGATGTGGCATATATACTTTCCCTAGATTTTAGCAAGGCTTTAACTTCCTAAACTTTAGCAAGTTAGAGGGTAGCAACTCCCTCTGAGGCCATTTCCCAGTTCAGACTTTCGGGTTGGGTCCCCAGAGGTCAATTAGCTACTGCTTCCCTCGGAATTCTAGGATTCATCCTGAGAAGTTATATGCGTATATGAAAGGGGAGAGGGCAATCGTGTCTCTCATGAGCCCCTAGCAGTGTGGTCCCAAATAATTATTCATTAGTTGGTCAAAGACAATTAGCTTTTAGAAATAGATCTTTACCAAGGTGGTATAATAAGAATATTTGTTGGAAAACTGTCCACCAAACTGGGAGTGTGCTCCCCCACAAATATACTGAGTAAAATGGAGTCAAGTTTAGAGAGCCCTTGTGGCAAAGGACTAACTCACAGTTGCTGACTGGTTAAAATCCTTGTCTTCTGCCATGGAGTCCTCAAAACTTTCCTCTTGGGACAACCATTCTCAGTCAGCTCCAAAGATTTGCCCTTTGCTAAGTCCTGAAATGAACTTTCCTCACTCCAAAAGGCACATTCCAGAAAGGTGCTTTTCCTCAGCATATCTTTCTCAGATGGGTTGTTTATTATTGGGCCAATCTCTCCTGTGACATGGTCAATGGAGTTGGGAAGAGGAAGGGGCAGTGCACCCCTCCATCTAGGTTCACTCATCTCATGTTTCGCTGCCTCTGGAAGGACACAAGGAATCTGCCCCCTCAGAGTTTGGCTGCCAGAGGAGTCAGCAGAAAAGCGTTCTTGTCCTAATCTCCTTCTCTGACATCCATAGGCCCAGAGACATGTCTAATTCTTTCAACCAATTCCAAATCATTCCATCTAATAGGTGAAGCACTTCATTCCTCACACCTACTTCACACCACTGATAGATTCAATATTAAGTGTGCCAGAGCTGTTCACACCTGTCTTACACTTGTGATTGGTTCTGTAACTTGATCAGATGCTTTCTTACCTGATCCAGCATCAGGGCAGAGAGCAACTTGTTAGCTACATTAAATGGGGGGGAGGGGGAGGGATGCCTAGCACTGGTGTTCAAATAGTCTTAAATAGCAGGGGTGGAAGGAGAAGCAGAGGGACTCTCTGCCCATTATTCAGCCCAGGCTCATAAGTCCTATCTGAGGCAGGAAGTGTCATAGTGAATAGCCCACTGGACCTGGGATTAGTGGGCATGATTTCAGATTTGTGGAGCCCCTGGGCAAGTCACATGCCTTCTGCCTTCTGCATTTCTTCCTTTGGAAAATGGGGATAATAATGTATATGCCTCCTGGGGTGCTTGCAAGGTTCAAATAAGAGAATTTTTTTAAAGCCATTGGCAAACCTTAAGCTACTATAAATGTTACAGATTGTTAAGAGCAACCTCTTTGTCTGGCCGCAAACATCTGAGTTTGTTAAGAGAGATTCCTTTTATAGGGTGATTTATGTTCTGCTGGGTTATGTGGAAACTGAGGAGATTAGAGGTTAAGAGACTTGCCCAGGGTTATACGGCTGGTAAGTATCTGAGGCTGGATTCAGACTCAAGCCTTCCTGAGCCCAGGCCCAGCAGTCTGGCCACTGCCCCCTCCACTGCTGTCTGATGCATGTGTTCTCCCTCCCTCCCTGAGCTTCAGTACCATGGCCAGGTGCCTATCCGACCTCGCCAAGCAGACGCCCCAGAGCCATCTCAAAGCAGAAGGAACTCAACATTCCTCCCCTGGAGTCTGGGCCTCTAGAAAGTCTCCCTTTCCGGTGAAGGCGCCCCCATCTTCCATTCCCCCAGCACTTTGCTCCCCTCCTACTCCCTCACGCCTCCTGCTTATCTTGTCGCCTTCACCCCCACAGTGAGGTTAGGCCAGCCCTTTTCTTTATTCAGTTACCCCCTGAGTTTGGGGCTTCATACCCTTTAGTACAGCTCGGTGCCGTGGGCCCTCCGCCTCAGAATTCTCCCTTTCCCAGGACATCTTCCCCTCAGCTGCAGAAGGGATTTTCTTTATACATAGATCTCACCTGCGCTGCTCCATTCATCAAACACAAGCGGCTCCTTCCTCTCGCCTGTGGAATCCAATATCAGTACTGACTTGGAACTTACCCCGGACCCACTGCCCGGCTTCCCTTGTGCAAATGGCCCTGCCGAACTGGCTTCTCTTTGCTACCGTGACTTTGTACGGCCATGTCCCAGGCCGAGAAAGAACGGCCACCTCCCTCCGCGTCCCAGAACCCCTGGTCTCCCTATGCTGTGGCAGGAACGTCACAGTCTACACAGCAATAAGCTTTCTTGACCCTGAAAGACTGAGAGCGCCCTTCCTGCCTAAACGCGGTAGCTTGAACTGCCTCATGCTTATCACTTGTCTGAGTGCTTATGGATGTGTCTGCCCCGCAGAATCGAAGACCTTTGAGAAGAGGAACTGTCGGAGGCTTTGTGTCCGTCTGCCCACAGTGTGGGGCAAAGGCTGGATGGAGTGTTGAACAGTGTGTGTGTGTGTGTGTGTGTGTGTGTTTGTGAGTGTGTGTGTGATGTGTGGTTTGTGTGTGTGAGTGTATGTGTGAGTTTTGTCTGCTGTATGTGAATGTGTGTGGTGTGTGATATGTGCAAGTGTGTGTGGTATGAGTTTGTGAGTATGTGTGGTATGTGTCAGTGTGTGTAGTATGTGTGAATGTGTGTGGTGTGTGTGAATGTGTGTAAGTATGTATGTGAGTGTGTGTGGTGTGTGTCATGTGTGTGGTATGTGTGGTATGAGTGTGTGGCTATGTGTGTGTGCTCATGCCTTCAGAGATCCCTTCTGGAGAAGGAGCACAAAGACTGAGGGATCTTTCTCTGAGTCCTCGTGCCCAACATTCTGCCCACCTCTCATGGCTGGCTCAGCTCATTTACCAACCGCAATTTTTTTCTCTGAGGCATAAATGCTTTTGCTAAATAAAAGCTCATCATTAAATATTTTAAACGTTCATAAAATTCTTCCTTAAATAAGATGTAGACGGCGGTTATGCACAGAGAGGCCGCCCCCACACAGAGCAGCTAATAACAAAAATCTGCAGAAGAGGCCAGGGCCCTGATGGGAAGAGAACTGGTGCTCCTGAAGTCCTGAATTCCAGTCCTCTCTCTGACACATACTGGCCATGCGACCACAAGTAAATTGCTCAGTCTCTCAGCATCCTTGACAATTTTCCAAGTCCCCCAAATGCAGAAGAGGCAGAGACCTGCATGTGGGAAGGGCATTTCTGTATCGGACTTCCCCTCACTAACGAAATCTCAGTTCTAGATCAGAAAAGTTGAATCATAACAGCCATAAGAGCAAAGGGCAGTCATGTTGTGCTTTACCATTAAACATATATCCATTAAATGAATGGGGCTTCCCTTCTCCCTCAATCCTCTCCCCAACACACACACACACACACACACACACACACACACACACACTCACCCTGAAGATTATTATTTTTCCTCTTTTACAGACAAAGAGACAATGGCTGGAGACGCAGGCAGAAGAGTGGGAGCAGGAGGGCCGTGCCCATTGTCAGGGTGATGGAGGAGGAGTCTCCTGTGCAGGCCCAGAGGATGGTGGGGATGCCTTGAAGGTCTCCCCTGGGAAAGGAGAAGAGCCTCTTCTGCTGGATCAGACTCCCTAGGCCAGCATCCCCCTTCCTTTCCCTCTCCAGGAGCAGCAGTGACTTTGAGGCAGCTGGGCATCCCTAGGTCACCTTCTGCCAGCTGCTACTGCTGTCTCCTGTTCTCTTTGATCACTTTATTTGGCAGATATGACTAGATTTCTGGTGCCAGCTCTTTGCTCTTGGCCTGCTAACTGGGTCCAGGCATCTCTGATTTCACTGGCTGGGGTGGCCTCCCCGGGGGAGACACTTACTCCTGCCAGATGAGATCTCCCTCAGTAGGTGAAGATCCATTATCTTTGCCTGGCACTGCCAGTGACCTAGAGCAGTCCTGCTCTCCCCCTTCCTCATCCTGACCAGTGTCCACTTAGACCTAAAACAGGGATGAATCAGGGCCAGGTAGACAGCTCATTGGGGCAGAAAAGTTGGAAGGAACAGAGGGGAGATGTGGGGTGCACCCCAGAATAAGCCTTCTCTCCCCAACAATGCCAGGAACTGCACAGGAGTCCTGATCAGGATGGTCTTCCACTTGTCTCTGGAGCTGCCACATCCTTTAGCCCATTTGTTCAAGGGTGGCAGCCTAGGGCACAAGCATCCAGCTACAACTGTGCCACCAACCAGCTATGAAGGCCAGCCACTCTACATGGAGAGCCATAGATTATTGGAGCTGGAAGAACCCACAAAGACCACCCTGTAGCACTGCATCATCTCACAGAGTAACTGAGACCAAAAAAGGTGCAGCAATATCTTCCAAGTCACAAGGCTCCCAGACTGCCGATCCAGAAGAAGAATTCCCTGGTCACAGACAGATTCGGGGCCGCTTTCCCCTGCCATGCTGCTGCTCCTCATTCTAAGGGCCCTTGCTTTCTGGGGGCAGACCACAGTCAGGCAAGTCCTCTGCACATCCAGGGGCACCCTGTCCATGGGCCTGCATAGCACAGGACAGCAACAAGGTGATATGTGTATGAACACATTTATATAGCAGAGTAAGGCTCACTAATCTTTGCATATATTATCAGGCTAACTCCTTTGGTCTTCACAACAACCTTGTAAGGGAGGTGCTGTAAAAATTGGCACCTTGCAGATGAGGAAACTGAGGTAAACGTGTTAAGATGACTTTCCCAAGGTCACACAGCTGGTGGATGTCAAGGCCAGATTCAGACTAAGGTCTTCCTAGCTGTAATTCCTCCACTCTGTCCATTCTGCCACCTAGCTGCCTATCAATATTTAAGAAACTATAATTAATAATTTTGAAATTATAAGGAAAATAATGAGAAAAAAGTGATACAAAACCCCCAATACCCCAGAGTGTAGAAGGCTGTGTGGAGACACACAGAGAATCCTGATGAGATCAGAGACTCAGGAGCCTTCTCCACCCAAAGAAGCCCCAGCTGCAAAGTGTTAAATTATCTAGATGCTCTTGGAAGAGATTGTAGACCAAAATCAAGAGGAGACAAACTGAAATTAAAGCCGTTAAAATCAGCGGGCGCCTTTCCCAAATACCCATCTCTTTTACCAGCTGACTTTACACTCCGGCCATTTCTCCAAAGACTGATGGAATTCGCCAGAACAAGCTGTCACTCCTCCGAAAAATGAAAACCCAACCAGACAGAGTGTGAGGCAGCCTGGGGCGGGAGAACAGAAGAGCCAACTTTGCAACCGTGAGAACTACATCTCCATCCTCCCGTGTGACCTCAGGGGGCTGCTTGTTGGGCCTTAACTTCCCCTTCTGTAAAATGAAGGAATCAGACCAGAACCTCTCTGAGGTTCCTGTCAGCTCTGAGGCTGTGTTCTTCAAGCTAACATGATTTTCAGGCATTTCCTGAAATTAAAATTAGTAACTTGCCAAAAGTCCATTTATTTTAATCATAATAAAACATTTGTAATGAAAGAGAAAAATCCTAAGGTAAACAAATCACTAAGCGTATAATTGCTGCTGAGTAGCTGATGTTTCCAGTGGCCCCTCCTCAAGGTGACCAAGGAAATAAGAAAGAGCACTTTCCACGCCCAGGGAGACTCTCAGCCCTGTCTCCTACCCTGGGCTAAAAACAGCACGGCGCCTCTACGTCCAGTTTGCCCATTCCCCAGTCTCAGTTTGGGGTGCGGCTCCTTCCTCAGGGTTTAGGACGGGCCCTTGGCTCAGATGGGCTTCACTGTTCCGACCATGGAATCAGCCGGATGCCAGTGGCTCAGACAGAGCTCCTCCTCCCCAACGGCCATACCCAACCCCCAATGCCTCTTGTGTTGCCATTAGACATTCTTTCTTTTTGATCTTCAAGAGTCTCCAATTAAAATAAAGTTCTTGTATGTCAGCTGTCGTGTTGGTGGTCAGCTGACAGACCCTGTTACAAGAAGATATCAGAGGGGTGCCGAGGGGGTAGAAAAACCCAAAGACAGAAGAGACCAGCCCTCCCAGGCCAAGCAAGACAAGCAGAAAGCCAGATTCCAAGCCGACTGACCAGGCCACGCACCCCTTCTTACTGGAAGCGCTGCTTGGCCAGCTCCGACTCCTGGCCCAGGCCCTTGGTCCACTCCATTCAGCAAAGGGCGTGCGCACATCTTCCCACTCTCCGCCAAAGTGCCCTGGCCTTCATTTTTTATATTTCTATGCATACCATTCATGTGCTATCTCCTGCAAGACAGTAAAGGCCTCCTGAAGGCAGGAACAATTCATTTTTGTCTTTGTGGGGGTGTATGAAGTGAATGTCAATTTATTCTCTTTTCTGTCTGCTCTCCTTCCTCAAAAGCAGGCAGGCCCTTTTCCAGGGGGTCACTGCTCTTCTCTCTCACATCCTTCTCTGGTGGACATCTTTCTCAAAGTGTGTGTGTGTGTGTGTTTGTGTGTGTGTGTGTGTGTGTGTGTGTGTGCGCGCACGCGTGCGCGCACACTGGCCGAGAAGCATTTCCTTTACTGGGTTTTTTGGTGTGTCGTGGACAGACCCTTGAACAGCCTAGTGTGACCTGTGATGCTGCTCAGAATCTCGCTTTTGAAATGCATAAAATAAAAGGCTCAGGTTTGCAAAGGAACCATCTATGTTCCAAAGCACTTATCAAACAATTTCTAAAATCCTCAAGGTCACAGGCACAGGCAAAGGCCCCCCACCTCCAAGGCCCAAAGGGAGAGGCCACCAGCCCCGTGTCCCTGACTGCAGGATGCAGAGAGCTTGGAATGAGCAAGGAATTCTCACAGAAGAGACCAGAGACCAAACGGAGAGAGACAGACGGGTGTGGATGAGGGCAATGCCAGCAGGTGGAGTGTGATGGGACAAATCACGAAGCCGCCCTAAAGCAGAAGTTACAGAGAGACAGACTGGAGGCCAGTAACGGGGAAACACGTAAGTACTTCAGTGGATTGCCGCCTCCTTCGAGACCCCAGTAGCTCATGCAGAGGATTGGGCGAACTCTGAACTAACGAGAAGCTCTCTGGGCACTAGGAGATCAGAATTCCTCAGAGAGCTTGGGGCTTCCTGGGCCTTGGAGCTCTTGAGTGCTGATAACCAAACCCACTCTGAGTAGCGGCCTGAGCTGCTTCTTACCTCCATCAGCCAGATTCTCTGGGACTCTGGGCAGGGAGTAGTCTGTCTACTTCGGCATACCTCTGGGCTAACAGCGCCAGGTGGGAAAAGAAAGAGGGCAGGAGAGGTTTGGGACCTTCCCTTTGTGAAAGTACCTCTACCTGTCCCCACTCCCAATGAGCTGAAGCGTCCACACCTGTCCACAATTCCCAAGGCAGGTGAACACAACAGAAGAAGCGGCCAGCTTAGGGACCCAAAGGTCCTTTGGGCCAGCTGTTTCAGTGATGATGAGTTGTCATTGCAACTTCTTGTGCCAAGCAGGGCTTCCTGTGACTCTGTTTCCCCAAGGCCCCTCCTGATCTTCACTGAGTCCTGCACTGGTCAGGGGGTTGGACCAGATTAAGGGTTTTTAAGTTGAAGTCAGTGAACTTGTTATTTTTTTAAAATGGTACTTTCATTTCAATAGAATTGGTTTCCTAAGCAATCACTCTTTTTTAAAAAATTTATGCATTCAAAAATATTCTTCTGAGAAAGATCTCACCATTCTGCCTGCCCCAGGGGCTGGTGAGAAAGGTTCCGGACCCCTGGTCTGGATAGTCTTTTAGAGCCCAGTCAAGGCCATGAGCCTAGCAGATAAAATAGAAAGAAGACTGCAGAGAGACAGTGCAGAGGGCCAGCAACCCTTAACCTGACCGAAGGAGAGGCCCACGGAATTGTCCTGAGCCTAGAGCCACTGCGAGCCAAAGGGAGGGGGGACGTCCTCCTGTGTGTGCTGGAGAGATAGGACAGGAGTGAAGAAAGAGCCTCGGTAAGAACGTCGTGGAGGTAAACCAGAGTGGTAGCAGAGCTTTACAGAGTGCTGCCTCTGTTTCCAGCCCTGTGCTTTACAGTTACTGCCTACTACAGAACTGTTACAATTCTGATCTGCACAACAGCCCTGGAGGTGGGTGCTACTATTATCTGTTTTAGTTGCAGATAGGAGGAAGACAGAAGTTTAGTGACTCCCAGGGTCACCCAGCTAGCTAGCACCTGAGGCTGGATTTGAACTCTGGGCCTCAAAAGAACACTATAAACAAGCAGATTAGGACCAATCTAGGGGAAGATCCCCTTGAGCTCCTTTCTTCCATAAAGCCCCTCAGGTCCTTCCCCAGCAATCGCATCCCTTTGCTTTGGGCTTCTGTCCCCTCTCCCCACCTACCTCTACCTGGAGTGCTGAGGAGGCTGAGCGCCTCTGGGGGAAGGGCTGCTTGTCTGCCTTTGGTGGTACCTGATTCACCCAGCTCTCACTGGGCCTCCAAGGAGCTGTAACTCACATGGTGGCCACACCCTGGCAGGACCATCCTGGCAGATGGCTGAGCCCATCTGAGCGCAAATGAAGAGGCTCAGAGTCATGAGTGAGTTGGCGGCATGTCTCCCCCGAGCCTGTGAAGACTTCCCCGGACAGAGGGGGTGAACAAGAAGGCCATAATGTGACTGAAGCAGGGCCGTGAAGCCTTTAGAGCTTGGCCAGACATCCAGGACCCCAAAGGCATCCGCTGCATCCCCGAGTGTCGCCTGTCCCCTTGACTCTGTCCTGCCCCCAGACATCGATAACTCAGGGAGAGTGAGGCTGAGGACTTTGGGCAACTGTGCCTCACTTCGATCCAATGCACGCACAGGTCAGGACATGACCGTGATGTCATCTGTCCTCTGAAAATGAAGGACAGCCAAAGCCTGGTCTACATACAATTTCTTCTCCTTTGATTTGATGGGAGAAGAGGGACGATGGCTGGGCTATGGATGAGAATGGAAATGAGCCGGCACCACACCGGGCAGCCAGCACCCAGGGCAAAAGCCTCACTGGGCAGAATCAGTTTCCAGCAGTCCTGGGATGCACTGCAGGGGAAGGACCCTACAATCACTAACACAAACAAAGTGGAGAGGAGGGCTCAGTCTGAGATGTCTGAGAGGCCACTGGAGGCAGAAGACAGAGGTCAGCAGAGAGGTTGGGCAGGAAAGGAAGATTTGAGATTTCTCAGCATCGACATAGTAAATAAATGCACGGAGCTGAAGAGATCACCCAGTGAGCTTGACTAGAGGGAGAAGAGACAGGCCAGGGACAGAGTTCCGGGGGATACCTGTGGTTAAAGAGCATGGTCTGGAGGAAGCAGATTGAGGAGGAGGAGAACCAGCAAGGAGGGGTGCCCCCAAACCTGAGAGCAGACAGTATCCAGCAGGAGATAGTGGCCCACAGTGTCCAAGGCGGGCTATGAGGGCTGAGAAAAGACCATGCGTGGGTTGGCAGCTAAGGGACCATCGGTAATCTCATTTCCATTGTGTGGATCTGGGAACTGAATGGCAAAGAACTAAGAGGCTTCTCAATGCTCCCACGGCTATTGTCTGAGGCCCATTTTGAAGACTGACCTTCCTAGAAGGAGGGAGGGGAAGGGGAGCCCTGGGGATGGACCCAGGCAGGCACATTGGAGCACTGATTCACTAGAGATGTCCAAGAGGCAGTGACCCAGAGGAATACAATCCCCCTTTAGTAGCCAAGACTCTCCTTCCCTCTTTCTCATTCTGCATCTGAAATCCTCTCACATCCCTCCCGCTGCTGCTCTAAGAGCGTTTGGCTGTTCTGAGTTTTTGTCCTCTCGATTTTCTGCCCTGAAGCAAAGCCCTACCACCATGCTCTCGGTGCTTCTCTGGCACAAGCCGTGACCTTATCATCACAGGTGACATGGCTGCATCGTGCCTCGGGGGCTTCCTCATCCTGCTCTTGAGTCTTTTGCCATTGCTCAGAGTTGGACAGAAGCATCTCTTGGGCTGGGAGCCTGCTCTGCATCCCACATGCTTCTCAGCAGCCCTGGGCGACCTCTGCTGCCGCATCGAAGACATAGCACTTGAGGAAAAGAGGACTGGCCCCTCTTTCAGGGGAGCCAACTCAGCCCCTAACGAAGAGTGGGTCCTAGCAAGCCAGCACATGGAGCCCACGTTGCAGGAGCGAGCTAACATTGCGAGACGCCACCCTTAGGGACATCCTAGAGGAAGGGGGTCTGGGGATGGGGGAGCTAAGCCACCATAGAGTTGGCCAAACCGTCATGAGTCAAAACCGTGGGCCAATGCCTCCGATGTGGGGTATGCGCTTCCCAGGGGCCATGAAGGACGATCCACTGGAGACAATGAGAAAAGAAGGGCGCAGCCCAGAGCACTTGTATTAAACATGGCCCATATTGTGCTTCTGTCTGGACTAACAAGGCATCATGGGGGATTCTGGTCAGCTGAGGGAGTCATCAAGGCCAAGTGGGGGAAGAACCTGCCCTTGGGCTTTGGAGGGTCTGGGTCATGAGATCTCAGGAATGGTGACATATGTCCAATCCTCTCACTAATGTACATGATACATATACACATATATGTACACATACTTTTAAAATGAAAGCAAAAATACTCTTTGTACTCTATACACATCATGAAATAAAAATGTATTTTTAAAAGAGCAGTTCATCTCGCATTCTCAGCTCTGTGGCAGGGGTCATAAGTCGCCCAGCCTGCCACTCCTGCCCACACCTTTCGCTAAGTCCTTCACATCCATCCTCCTAGACAGACCAGGGCTCCCTCTAGGTCTCAGATCTGGCACGGGTGACAGTGAAGCACCACATCAGACCGCCACCTTTGTTGCTCTTATGGCCAAGGCTTCTTTGCCCAGTTCTTCACTGGCAATATCCTACGGTTTCTTTGTGGCCATTTTGTACCCTTGTACTGTCCTAAGGAAAGCCCATTATTTCCATTTTTGAAAGACTGTGAGGTTGTTAGAGTTGTAGGCACAGAACTTCACTTGGGAGGACTGGTATTAAAAGGAAAGAGCTTCTTTATTTCAGTGAAAATCAATGAATCAATTGGTGAGCTAATAAGTTTTTATTCAGCGCCTGTGATGTACAAGGTAGAAAGAGTGAAGAATTCCTACTCACAAGGAGTTTGTGTTCTAATGTAGGAGAAAACAACTGTACATAGAAATCTATACACACGTGTATATGGGAATGTATGTGTGTGTGTTCATAAAGCACTTAGCACCGCACTAGGCACATAGTAGGTGCCCTAAAAAGGCTAACTCTCATCATTGTCCTAAGACTGCAAGCTGCACCAGACAGGTCTGTCTTGGTTGTTCTTTTTCTCCCCCTACCCCTCTTTGTGTCCCTGCAGAAAGCACAAGGCCTAGCCTAGAGGAAATGCCTATTAATGCTTGTAAGGACACTGAGTGACTGGCAGAGGGGATTACAGTGACCTCTAAGGCTCCTCTCCTTCAGCACTTCATGGTTTTATGGGACAGTCAAGAAGATTCTTACTCTGACCTGGCATTTTCTTGCCTAGGGGTCATAGATAATACAGCAGTAAAAGCAGATACAGTATACAGGACACCTAGGTGGTGCCGTGGCTAAGCACCAGGTCTGGAGTCAGGAAGATTCATCTTCCTCAGTTCAAGACTGATCTCAGGCACTTACTAGCTGTGTGGCCCTGGACAAGTCACTTTACCCTGTTTGCCTCAGTTTCCCCATTTGCAAAATGAGCTGGAGAAGGACATGGCAAAGCACTCCAGTATCTCTGCCAAGAAAACCCCACAGGGGTCACAAAACAACAAATGGCATCTCACTCATTTTAATGTTCACGATGGCTGAGATTCCTAGAATCTCATCTCTCTGCTTTAAGAGAAAGGGAGAGAAGGCTGTAATCAGACTAAGAAATGATTTGCTCTAAGCAAAACACAACTCAAAAAGATGTGTAAACTCAGTTATCATTAATTGCTAAGAATTTTCCCCTTGCAAATAGCCCCAAGACAAAGATTGGACTAATATGTAAGTGAAACAGTAGTTTTGTATGTCATTTCCAAGATCTGGGGAAGCCTCTGTTCCCCTAAAGCAGAAGCTCTTAACTTATTCCCTGTGCTATTGATGCCTCTGGTGGTCTAATGAACCCCATGGACTCCTCAGAGTAATGTTCTTGAATCACTGAAAGTAGAACTAAATTTCAGTGGGTGAGAAAAAGATGCATTTTTCGAGCCCAACATGTCTCCACAGAAGTCTTCAAGGTCTGTGGATCCCAAATTCACAGCTGTTTCCCAAAAGTTTCACCTTCATAGACCTGAGGTTGGTGCCTATATTTTCACCATTGCAAGTTCATTCATTCAGATTAAGTCATTACCACAAATTTGAAATACAAATGCCCCTAATGTAGGTGATAAATTAGCCCTACTCATTCATTAGTGTCTTAGTATGAATTGCGTGACAGACTCTTTCCATATGATTGCCCATACAAGAGCCAGGAGTGATGGGGTGATCGGGATACCCAGAGGCCTGACCTGAAAGAGGAATTGAGCTTCTTCGGGCCAGTGCTCATTACCATTCACCACCAATGGTTTTTATAGTGACTTTCTTGACAATATCCCCTTTTTCTATCAACATGAGAAGCATCCCCTGTCACCCTCTGATCTTGTAAACTCACAAGTAAACAGCACCTCTCTGACTCCACCAAGAACAGTGGGTGATAAATGTGTTTGATTCCAGGAAGGACATAAAGACAGGGTCCTTGTCTTCCTTCTAGGCTCAACTCAGGTACTTCTGTGGAAGCTTCTCCTATCTTCCCAGGAGTTAAGGCTTTCTTCCTGATCAAATTACTTAGTACTACATACGTATGTGCTATTACCTCCATTTCCCCTAGACTATGAGGCCCTGGAGGGAGGAACTGTTTTGTTTATATATTTATATAAAGGAAGCTGAGTGGCTTCAGTAGATAGAGATCTAGGCCCGAAGTTAGGAAGACCTGAGTTGAAATCCAACCTCAGATACTTGCTAGCAGTATGATTCTGGGAAAGTCACTTTACCTCCGTCTGACCCAGTGTCCTTCACTTTTAAATCAGAGAATATTAATAGTAGCTGCCTTACAGGATCCAGTGAAATGGTATTTGTGAAGGGCTTAGTGATGTTTCCAAGGTCACACATCCAGCATGTGCCTAAGGCAGTAGCAAAACCAGGTCTAACATCTGTCCAATGAGCCCCCACGGCTTTCTTCTGATTTGTTATTCCCTGGGAATCTCGGCTTCGTGCTTCTCTTTTACCCCGGCTCTTTGCTCTAGGCTTGGCCTCTATCTGTGAGTAGACCCTCCCTCCCCTTTCCATTTTCAGGTTAAATTCCCACTGATTACCTACCCAAGAGTCCAGGCAACAACACTCTGTGGGGCTTTATTAGGTGTGCTCCTTCCCTATTCCATAACTCATCATTCTACTTAGCAGGCATTCAGAAATCCACATCCTCAGACGGTCTTTACAGGCGATGGGTTAACTCTTTTGTATTTCTTAACTTCAAGTAGGAATAGTGAAGAAAATACCACCTCTGAAACAGACTCTTCTTTTTGGGGCTTTATTTCTTTCCTTGGGTTTTTCCCAGGTCTTTGAAACACTCAGCAACGTTTCTACATTCTTCGTCTTGATAATTTTCCCTCCACTAATCACCAGAAATGAATAGTGGTCGTGGAAGGCTGTGAGCCATTCCCCATATACATGTTATAGGAATATGGTAGACTTGTCTTTCTTGGTCCATCCACGTGACTTTTCTCTTCTTCTGACCCTCCTCCTACCTAATGTCAGCATTGGCTCACACCGTCAGTTCTTGAAGTCAAGAAGTTGTTGAGCCACAGTTGATCCAGCTCACTTCTCTCCAGAAAGGGCCTTAGACACGCAGATGAGTGTAAGACACGCCAACATGTATGCTCCGTCTCTGTGTGCCCATGGATAGACTTATCCTGCACGTCTTTCTTACTTTCCTTCTGGAGGGTCCACTTTTCTATCCTGCAGCCTGCTGACACTAGTGAGAATTTCCCATATTCTTCACATTCCTTTTCTTCCTCCCCAAAGCTTCCCTTCCATTTAACCAAATACCATGTCTTTCTCCCCCTAAATCTAGAGAGGGCAAATGTGTTCTTTACACTTTGTACATTGTTGGTTATTGTGTGTTACCTGCAGATACACAGATAGAGAACCCTCTCTTCAGCTTATTGCTGAAAACACTCCTGGTCTTTCTTGGGCTTCCCCCACACTTCCCCATCCCCCAGCAAAAGCCACAATCCATTTTTTTTTCCCATTTGTAATAGCTCTCTTGGTTAAACTTTGTGGCAAGCTACCTTTTATAAGAAATGTGAAACACATATGTAACAAGACCCATCCACTTTTTTTTTTCACTTTAATACTGATCTTCAAATGCTTTCCTTGGAATCTAGACTGCCCCATAAGCAGACAAGACAGATGTATATAAAACACAGGGATTTTATGAAGTAAGATTGAGTTGAAGGACACCTTCTACACTCATTTCACCTTATCCCTACCCTCTAGCTGCTTCCCTTTCCTTAAATCCTGGACTTCCTCAAGCCAGAAGTCAAAGACCTGAGTAGGCAGGCCAACTACACAGTGACCAATGGCAAGATGGGTCAACAACACAGTGACCAATGTCCAAGCAGGCCAACTATGCAGTGACCAATGTCAAGGCCAGTCAACTATGCAGTGACCAATGTCAAGGCGAGTCAACTACACAGTGACCAGTGTTGAGACCAGTCAACTATGCAGTGACCAGTGTTGAGACCAGTCAACTACGCAGTGACCAATGTCAAAGTAGAGTAAGCAACAGATAGGAACCAGAGTCACATAAGCTCAAGACAGAAAGGCACCTCAGGAGCCCCACAGGCCAACCATTATCTGATCTAAAACCATGAGCAGAGACCAGTTAGGGTGAAAACATGAAGGCCAGTAACCAGTTTGCAACATGAAGGTGAAGTCCACACTGATGGGCCTCTTCTGGAGGATTCTTAGACCCAGAGCTAACAACAACAACAACAACAACAACCTCACAGTCTTCTGCAACTTGTTGTGAAGATCAAGCCCTTGTTACTTGCCCCCCCCTCCCCCTCCCCCGATGTCATTTAATGGATTGGAGACAGAATTTCTTACCCCTACTTGAAAGATGAGGAAATCAATGCTTAGGGTGGTGAAATCATCTGCCTCTGGTCACACACCCATAAATAACAGAGCTGGACTGGAAATCCATAGCTTCTCATTATAAATCTAGTGCTATTCCCAATGCATCTGGCTCCTTCTCAAAAGAAAATGAATCCAATTTCATATCCTATGACGGCATTTTACTGAGCCTTGCAGCAGCAAGACATCAGTCACAAATACTGTGGAACTTTCTTACGGGTTTCCTTAAAAGCCATACATTTACTTTACTGTTTGTGATTTCCTCCCATTTATCGAAGGATGCAGGCTCACACTCACTGTTTTCCTCCAATGCCCAAATGTTCTGCAAAACTCACCTGGGAAGCTGTGATAACTGGACCCTCCAAATTTTCTAGAAGACAGTGCCATCTCGTCTAAGTTACTTCACGGACATGGCCAGAGGAAAGGACCAGGCACCCCTAGCCAGCCTTCCCCATGGTAACTGGAGCATATAGCACACTAAGATCTCATCCAGCACAGTTTGTCCCCAGGGATTGATGGTGCTTCTAGCACATGGTGAGAAAGCCTAATGATCTTAGCGACAGTTATGAAAAGACACCAAAAGCCCCAATAAACATACTTTCCCCTGGGGTACACTGTTAGCTAATCACTCTTCTCTGCAGTCAAAGCCCAAGTCTGATGCTTCTGTCCTTGAGAGGCTTCAAGTTATATAAGGTGAACTCCCAGGAATGCCCTCTGGCTATGGGGTGCCTGGAGCCCACATACTGAGACCAATCCAAGGAGCCCTGGATTTCAAGGGCATTTATCACAACCTTTCAGCCCCAATGGCAGAATCTACTTCTTAATAGTCCTGGCAGGTGGCCACCCTGCCTCTGTTTGCATGTTGCTGATGGTTTGGAACTCACCACCTCATGAAGCAATTCCATTCTGACTTTAGATAGCTATAATTGTTTAAGAATTCTTTATTGTAATAAATAAATAAAAGACCTTCATATGAATTCAATCCATTCATCCAGTGTTGTGCAGGAGAAAGAACATGGAACTTGACATCATAGAATTTGAGTTCAAGTTCCAGGTTTTCTGCTCACTGCCTTTTAAGATCTCAGACAAGGCAATTCTTTGAGCCTTGTTTTCCCATGGTTGGACTAGGTGACCTCTGAGATATCTGTGAGCCCTGCATTTCTGACCCTGTGACCTAACCTACCCTCCACAGCTAGGAAAGAGGAGGTGACTATTTCAACATGATGGTGCTCTGGCTAAGTGAAGGTCCTTCTCATCTCCTTTCTCAGTCACTTCATCTTTGGGTCATATATAGACATCGTTTCCCAACTATTCTTGTGGCATGCTCTATGAATTTCTCAGCACTCCTGCTGGGCTCCTCTGGAGGTATGCACGCTGTGCCAGTGGTCTCCAGGACCGCTCATCATGCTGTGGGTTGGTCTGCCCAGGGCTGCTCCAGAGCTTCCAGACTCAGAGCCCAGACAGGTGGCCAGATGGAAGCTCCTTGACGACACAGATGGCACTCATCCTTCTTTGTAGCCCCTTAGCTCTGTGTCTGGGTATAGCAAGAACTAAAGGGATTATTATAGATATTGATTATAGATAAGGATTAAAATGAATCCTGGGGCATAGTCTGGTCCAGCTCTTAAAATGGGTGGAGTGATTCTGGATTCCTTCTAGGGACATCAGTCCCATAGGTAGATGCCAGGTAAGTGTTCCATTTGGGTCCATGGACAATTTTGGATTAAGAAAAGCTCCCATTTATGTGCTGCTTTAGGGGTCACCAAGAACATTGAGGTCTAATTGGTCATTCAGTATTCACAGTACTCCATTTTATCACACCCATTTTACAGATGAGGGAGATGACACATTAACCAGATTGATCCAGGAATCAGGCATCCAAAGTTTAGCTCAAACCAAACTCCAAGTTGCCTGGCTTTCCAGCAGTTCTGGGCATGGCTGATTTGACCCTAGGACACCTGTGAAACTAGCAAAAGGCTGGCCTCTACTTTAGAAAGTCACTTTGGGCGAGTGTGCTGGAGTAGCTGTGAGCTCTTCCACCCAGTGTGCACTTGCCTACCCCCCTGCCTCCAGGTGCGGCACCACCTCCTCTCTCTCTTAAGGGGTTAAACTGGCCACTTCAAAGTTCACCATGGGTGATGATATTGCTGCTGTCATTGTTGACAATGGCTCTGGAATGTGCAAAGCTGGCTTTGTAGAAGACAATGCCCCTCAGGCTATCTTCCCTTCCATTGTTGGGTGCTCCAGACATCAGGGCGTGATGGTGGGTATGGGCCAGAAAGACACCTAAGTGGGGGATGAGTCCCAGAACAAGAGAGGTATTCTCAGCCTGAAGTACCCCATTGAACATGGTATTGTCACCAACTTGGATGACATGGAGAAGATCTGGCATCATACTTTCTACAATGAGCTCTGTGTGACCCCTGAAGAGCACCCTGTGCTGCTGACAGAAGGTCCCCTGAATCCCAAAGCCAACAGAGAAAAGATGAATCAGATTATGTTTGAGACCTTCAATACCCCAGCCATGTATGTTGCCATCCAGGCTGTGCTGTCCCTGTATGCCTCTGGTCGTACCAATGGTATCGTGATGGACTCCAGTAATGGTGTGACCCACACTGTGCCCATCTATGAAGGTTATGCCCTTCCCCACACCATCCTCCATCTGGATCTGGCTGGCCATGATCTGACAGACTACCTCATGAAGATCCTGACCGAGAGAGGATCCAGTTTCACCACCACAGCTGAGAGGGAAATCATGCATGACATCAAAGAGAAGCTGTGTTATGTCGCCCTAGACTTTGAGCAGGAGATGGTCACTGCTGCATCCAGCTCCTCCCTGGAAAAGAGCTACGAGCTCCCTGATGGTCAGGTTATCACCATTGGTAACGAGAGGTTCCAATGCCCAGAAGCTCTCTTCCAGCCATCTTTCTTAGGTAGGGAATCCTGTGGAATCCATGAAGCTACCTTCAACTCAATCATGAAGTGTGATGTTGACATCCGTAAGGATTTGTATGCCAATACCGGATTGTCAAGTGGTACTGCCATGTACCCAGGCATTGCTGACAGGATGCAGAGGGGGATTATAGCCCTAGCTCCCAGCACAATGAAAATCAAGATCATTGTCCCACCTGAGCGAAAATACTCTGTCCGGATTGGAGGCTCCATCCTGGCGTGTCTTTCCACCTTCTAGCAGATGTGAATCAGCAAGCAGGAGTGTGATGAATCTGGGCCCTCCATTGTCTACTGTAAATGCTTCTAAATGGACTGTTTGTGGTTTTTTATTTTTTATTTATTATTTTTTTTTGTCAAAGGGTGTGACGAGATGACATGACAATTGCCCAAAAAAAGAGATGAGATTGGCATGCCTTCATTTGTGTTTGTTTGTTTGTTTTTGGCGCTTGACTCAGGATTTAAAAACTGAAACAGTGAAAGTGATGAGCAGTCTAAGTATGTTAGAGGCAAACCATCCCCCAAGTTCTACAGTGTGTCTTCAGGACTCTGATTGTACATGTTTTATTTTTTTTAATAGTTATTCCAAATATCGTATAATTCATTGTTACAGAGTTACAACCCTCTGTGAAGGCTGTCCTCTGCCAGAGCCAAGGAAAGACATAACAAAGATTCAGATGGGGAAGGGGAAGGGGGGGAAGGTGCTAGTATTGCTTTAAATGTAAATTGTTATCCTTTAAAAAAAAAAACTTTTGTATCTTCTGCCTTAAACTTGTTCTTTTTTTTTAAATTGTCAGCCATGTTGAATGGCCCCCTAAATTCTCTCCCTGCCCCCAACATAGATGTGAATGAGGACTTTTATCATCTCCCTGCGAGTTTTGAGATTGGTGCCGGTAGCTGGGGGAGGGGAGGAGCTTTACCTGTACACTGACTCAAGACCAGTTCAAATAAAAGTGCACACATTAAAGAAAAAAAGAAAAAAGAAAGTCACTTTGGATGGCTTTGTGGAGGAGAGACTGGAGTGATGAGTCTGAAGTCATTGAGAACAGTTAGGAAGCTAATGCCATAGTCCAGGTGAAAGGGGATGAGGGCCTGAGCCAGGGTGGGGGCTCTGCAAGTGGAGAGGAGGGGACAAAAGAGATAAGGAGAAGGAATCATCCAAAGTGGAATACTGACTGGGTAGAAGGGAGGAAGAGAGGTAAGAGAAAAGTGAGAGAGGGGAAGACTCAGGATTCCCTGGAGGTTGGGAAACTGGGGAACTAGAAGGATTGAGGAGTCCTCCACAACCACAGCAAAACGCCTGAATAGAATCCCACTTATTGGTCCCCAACCATTGTCTCCTAGAAGCTGGGCTGGGTACTCTTCAGGGCCCCTGATTCCTAGCATCTTGCTCCTTCCTCCCTGACTCCTGAAAGCCTCAGGAAGTAACCTGCTCCACTAGTGTCAAGAATCAGGAGCAATAACCAAGATGGTTCATGAAGATGCTTGAAGGAATCCAACTGGGCTGCTTGTCTCAGACATCGGTTTGGTTTTCCTTGGACTCAGGGCCTATTTGTCTTTCAGGATGGGTTTTGGGAGCACCATGAGTGCCTCTCTCCAGTGTTTGTCTTCCATTCTCATTTAAACACAAGGAGTTACTTTTCCTTGGCCTCCTCCAAACCAAGAAAGATGGAAAACTATCAAGGGCTCTCCACCTCTCTTGTCTGGGATCTCACTTTGATTCCCTGATGGCATTTATGTCATTCAAACAGTCATTCATTCATTCATTCAATGCTCAAACAATTATCCAACACCCAGCAAGTCCCAAACATGGTGTTAGGTGTCCTCAGAGTGCTTATAACTTATGCAGGATGAAAGATCATGGAGGCAGCAGGGGCAAGGCTTCATATACAAAGGAGGATGTAAGCTGAGCTTCCAAAGGCTCTGGAGACAAGGTAGATGTAACAGAGAAGTGCATTTCAGGCATGGAGTGGTGGGAAGTCAGGAAGTAGTCTGTTCAAAGTCACAGAGAGGGAAATGGACTGTCTTTTATTAAGGAATAGCAAAAAGACCCCTTTGCCTGGACCAGAGAGTCTATGAAGGGTAATAATTGATCATGAGTATGTAAAGTTGGATTAGATCAATGGTGACTAGCTCCAAAGACCAAACAAAGGAATTTGTGGGGGCAACAGGGAGTTGCTGAAGCTTCTTGGCCAGTAAAGGTACATGACCAAACCTGTGCTTTAGGAGCATCACTTTGGCAGAGATGCGGAAGATGGATTAAAGGCTGTCCATTTCCTCCATAAATGTGCTCTCTAGTACAAACCACAAATAATTATGTAGGACTTTCATGGATTGTGTCTTTGATGCTTTTATCATCATCATCATCACGCCTACATTTTCTTACTCTATCAACTAAGGGAGCATTTCCTGGGAAATTCTTATATGAGCCTACCTGAAGGAAGAAAACCAAGCCCCTGATGTTCTCATGCTAGACCTGGCCAGAAACTCAGGCAATAGACCTGGGACTTTGATGAAGATGGTCAAATGCCATCCATGCTCAATTACCTTCATGTGTATGAGCTGCTCTGTAGATCACCAGATAATGTGGCATCTAGATGGCCATCCTTCCTGGTATCTAACCAGAACTGGGGCATTGCCTCTCATAAAAAGTACTCCTGGGAATATGCTTCCATTAGTTGACGTAACTCTCCAACTCCCCTAAACTAAATCAAGTCAGTGATATGAGAGAGAGAGAAAAAGACACACAGAGAGAGGCAGACAGAGACAGAGACACGCAGAGACAGAAGACAGAGAGAGAGAAAGACAGAGACAGAGACAGAGAGAGAAAAGGGGGGAAAGAAAGAGAAAGAGAGAGAAAGACAATTGGTCCCCCAATTGGTCACAATCATTTTAGTACAATTCTTCATTCAGTAGGTATCTAACTGAAGCCCACACTGATAAAATGCCTTGCCCAAGACCAACACCGGCTCTTAGAGGTATTGCCAGGATTTGAAGGAAGGTCCTCTGACTGTAGATACAGGTCCTGTTCTCCTGCAACATTATCACTGGATCATTCAGAGTCATAATATACACACAATGCTTGGGAGGGGAGGAGGGTAACATCCATTCTGCAGTGCCAATGCTTTGTTTGGGGGAGCTATACAGTGCAGTGGATGGAACACCAGGCCTGGAGTCAGAAAGACCTGAGTTCAAATCTCGTCTGAGACACTAGCTGTGAGTCCCTGGGCAAGTCATTTTACCCTGTTTGCTTCCGTTTCCTCATCTGTAAAATTAGCTGGAGATGGAAATGGAAAACCAATCCAGTATCTTTGCTAAGAAAACACCAAATGGGATAATGAACTGAACAACAACTATACTTTGTCTCTTCTAGAGTTGTAGATTTCATTTTCTAGAATTTTGTAGAATCATAGATTCATATTAAGTTTGCAGGGCACTCAAAACCCAAAATGTGTCCTTAGAACATTCAACCTGTAATATCTCCTCCATTCTATACTCACAAAGCTGATTTTTAAAAAGCCATTTGTAGGGTTCTTTTACTCTAATTATTCCCTGAGAGATATTCAAAGAAATCATTGGAGGTACAGTATCACCTTCTGAGTCCTAGGTAAGCTTATTGTCAGAAGGAAGTCCTAGAATCTTCATGAAGGTCCCCTCCCCAAGTGCTAGACCTCCAAGTAACTAAGGCAAAATGTTAAATGCAAGTTCATTTCTATGTACTTGAAGTAAATGAAACCAAACCATGACCCATTTCTTTTCCTCACCCAAGATGCTTTTACATAGAGTCAAACCCAGCCTAGGAGTGGACTTAGATCAGCTGGAGCCCAACAGAGAGGGGCTGAGGATGGATAGGAAGCATGTGGAGGGTAGACAATTGAAAAAATAAAGGATTATTGATCCACAGAGTTCACATTCTTAACTGTTGTCTTAGTTACTCATTACAATACCCAAACAGCTTTCAATGGAAGTGGGAATCCTATGCTCCCTCCACAAAGCAGCTTTCAGTGTTAGCTATATCTCTATCCAGATAGACAGACATAAAAAGAGTTAACACTGAAAAATGCATATATGTATATGTGTATATACGTGTTTATGAACCACATAGGCATATATTCATATATATATATATACACACACACACATATATATATACATATATGTATATGCAAATGTATGTGTGTATGTATATATATATATATATTCTTAGTATAGCTGAAGACTTCACTTCTCTTCCCTGTTACTACTTTCTTCAAGTCCTGGTGTTCAAAAGTTACATGAACTCTCCAGCG
>CM053591.1:198792622-198810796 GCA_028646515.1 Pseudochirops corinnae | reverse complement strand
CTGGGATTGGAGGATGTACTTGGTGGCTCCACATTCAGCACTCTGACCATTGCACTATAAAACAACATCATTGGAAATTTAATTTCTTCAACTCTCTTTCAACTTTTTCTTGCTTTCCCCACAAAAACAAACAATTCCCTAAGACAATATCTAAGTTGCACACATTTAAGGGATGACTGGCAATTTTACAGTGAACCAGGGGCATATAATAAACTAAAATAAACATTATGTGACAGGAACAGTGTTTGCGCTTCCCATTCTGGGTATCCAGATTCAGATAATTCTGAAGAAAGCGAATCTCTACTATTTCCAAACATCCACACCCACCCAATCCCAGTTGAACTTCTCCTTGCCAATCTTCCATTTGACTGTGCTGTACTGACCTTGGTTCAGAAGCCTAGTTACTTCTCATTGTTGGCATTTGGGAAAAACTGCAGGAATTCTAGAAAACTTCCAACATTCATATAATGGATGACGGCCTCACCAGGTCATCTCAAAATATTCCCCCTTAGTGACCATAAATAATGAGCTGACAGTTGCAGAATCTTTTTCATTTTCCTTTTTTAACTGGCAAACACATCTCAATGGCTGATATTTATAACTACAAGCTGTGCATTTCTATCCAGTTTTCTGTCTCTATGTAACCATTTCATAATATGTGGAATTCTGTTTTTCTTACCATTAAGGTGAACTTCTCTACCACTCTCCCAGTGACCATGGAAGAAAAGGAAGCCAGAAAAAGAAGCACCGGTCTCATGGGGACATGTAATATATACATCTCTGCCACCAATCTCTTCCTCTGTGAGGAAATACACTTTCAGTGGCTTTCATGTACTCAACACTTTTAAAAAAGGTCAGAAAGAGGGAAAAGCGGTTTGTGTTTTAACAATAGAGTAATGATAGATACAGGAAGAAGAGGAAGGAAGTAGCTCCTACAAGCTGTGAGAGAGCACCAACAATGCTAATGGGTCACCCTAGTGTCTATAAACACCCTCTCTTAAGTTAGGCAAAGAAGTGCCAAGGCTTTGACCAATTGCTGACCTATTTATTTTTTCCTTATTTAGGAAACATAGGAGAGATTATCTGCATGGCTTGATGCCTTAAGGAAATGAGTTCAATTCCCTATTGTTCCCAGAGTTTCACTGGAAAGATGCCTTTATCATATGAATAACTAGTGGTTCCAACACATAATTTAACTGGAAATATCACTTGTGACCATCAATCAATGGTACATCTCTTATCCAGGTAGTAATTGATCAAATGAAAGATTGTGTTGGATAGAAACATGAGAAATGTGAGTTCAGAGGGACACAGAGACTGTCCACTCCAACCCTCATGTTTTATAGATCAAGATTCTCAGACCCTAAGGGGATGGGAATTGCCCAAAGCCAGACAGCTGCTTAGTGGAAGAGTCTCCTGAGTCCCACTCTAGTAGGACTTTCCATCAAACCTTGGAGTTTCTTGCAGCATTAGTTAATGTTTTGAACTGATTCACATTTTTAAATATTCTCTTCCCTTTTTCCCCCAGTGGTTATAATTCTCAATCTTTCTGCTTTACTTGACACTGCCAATTATTCCCTCCTCCTGGATGGGCTCTTCTTTTGGGGGGATTTTGTGACATAACTCCCACCTGGTTCTCCTCCTTCCTGCCCGTATCACTACTCCTTCTATCCATAGCCCATATTGAATTCCCTCACTATAAGCAGATTCTAGTGACTTGTCTTGGGTCTTGTTCTTTTTTTTTTTTCTCATGCTATTTATCTTGATGACATTCTTGGCCCCTATGGACTCAGTCATGTGCTCTATGCATATAAGTGCCAGATCTAAAAGTCTAATCCTAGTCTCTCTTCTGAGCTCCAGTACAGTATCCCCAACTATCTATTGAACATTTTCAATGCCTCCTCCTATAGATGTATCAAACTCAAAATATTGAAAACAGAAGTCATTATCTTTTTTGCCCAAAAAATTCCTCCTTCCTGATTTCCCTAATTTTGTAGAGTGTGGCAACATCTTTTGAAACCTGAGTCATTATTAAACTCCTCTTTCTCCTCTATTCCCTAAATCCAATTAGTTGACAAATCTTGTTGATTCCATCTCCACAATGTCTCTCAAACGATCCTTTTCTCTGCTCACACAGTCATTGCTCCAGTATAGACATTTATTTCTCAGCTGGACTACTGCTCTAGTCTTCTAATTGGGCTATCTCCAGGCTCTGCCCTCTGATTTAGCCTCTCCAAAGCTGCCAGAGTGATACTTCTAGGGCACAAGCTTGACCCTGTAACAAGTGGCTCTCTATTGCCTCCAGGACCAAAACCAATGTCCTGTCTTCATCTGTCAAAGTCCTTTTCAACCCATCCTTACTTTCTAGGCTTAATCTCCATGACTGTCTTCACACACTCCACAATCCAGTCAAAATGACTTTCTTGCTATTTTTCAAAATATAATCCACCTCAGATCTTAATTCAGTTTCACAGACTGCTCCCACACTTGGAATGTTCTCTCTTCTCACCTTCACTAATTAGAATTCCAACCTTCTCAATAGGCTCTCACCTTCCTAATAGGTGAGAGCAGCTCTTCCAAATCTTTTCATTACTCCTCAAAATTCCCATCACTCCCCCTCTCCTCATCTGAAGGGGGAACTTTAGACATATATTTTTTAGGGTGGGGGGGAAATGAATTTGCTGAGAAATCCATCTTGTTCCCTTGTCTACTCATATCTCCCAGATGCCTTTTTCTCCTCCTTCATGTGCATCTCTCATGAGGTTGTCCTCCAATAAGGCAGACTCCTTTTGCAAGCAAAAGTGATTTCATTTTATCCCATATTTTCCCTCAGATTATGCATTCTACCATTCTCATTTTCTCTTAACTTCAGTCTCTCCCTATTGACTGCTTCCCCACTGCCTACAGATATTTCCTCCCCCTCTCCCTCCCTCAACTGTCTGCATTTGAATCCTTAGGTATAACTCTTTCAGGGGACTTCTCCCATAAGAGAGATTCGAATGTCCAGTTTTAATACTTTGGATTCTATACGGATAAGAAAATATAAATAAGGAGGATGATTCTAACCTTAATTCAACCAATTTGGATAACTTTGAACATCATTCAATTTAAGTAATTTTGCTGAGGGCTGAGCTAAACAAAATCAGAATGTTTCATCAAGGTTTCATTCAAAAGGTGAAATTCACCTTTTCTAAAGCTATGGTTAGATCAACAATAGCTAACGTTCCTAACGTTGCCTTGCTGTTGGATCTTAGCTTGTGGTTTCTATGCCAGATAAGCTCATCTTGCTATGTGGTAGGAATACTGCTTCAAGAAAAAAAAAAAGTAAAAGATAAAAACTTTCCAAGTGTTTGTCACCATTTGCCCCCTCAATGTTAACAGAACTCATTTCCACATGAAATGAAAAGGAGGTGATGTAACAAATAGCTTGCAAACCTTAAATCCTGGCAGTTTTCAAATTATAACCAGCTTTCTGGCCCTGGCCATCATAGGACTCTGATGCTGTGGCCCTGGACTTATACAGGAAAGCTTTCACATTATCTTGGCCAGATTCAAGCATCACACCAGTTGCCCTCAATTTCCAAACCATGTGTCACCTCCCTTTTCCAATTGTAGCTTCCCTAGGTTTGTTTCTCCTTATTCCACTATAAGCTTCCAGAGGACAAGGACTGCCTCACGTCTAGTGTTTGGATCCCCAGTACTTAGCAAATTGCCTGGCACATGGTGAGTACTTAAATGTTTTTCCATTAGGTTAGTTTTGACTTATGAAAAGTCAATGAATTAGACAATTAAATTTGCTCAGAACCCTTGTTGGCATCATTAGGTGAGCATGACTGAGATTATCTTTCTCCTATGACACCCTTATCTTTATCAAAATACAAGTGCTAAACTTTAAGATAAGTCAGTTTGTAAATCTCTCAAAGCATGAAATGCAATGGGACTAGTTCATGATATGGTTTCATATTCGCACACCAAAGACATATAACCGTTATTATATATGGAAAAGTCAAACAAACATTTGAACAATCATTGTAGATGCATTACGACCCGATCTGAGAATTAGAGGAGGGCAAGCTTGGTTGAATTTGAGTAAATTGTACAGCATTTTCAAGGGTCCCTGATCCTCCCCCAAATGCAACCACATTAAAAAAAAAAAAAAAAAACTCCAAAAAACTTTTTTTTTTTTTTTTGGTGATATAAAATAAGGGGGATCATGACATAGCACCAACAATGAAACTTAAAAATCTCAGGCGACGCAAAGGAAAATATCAAGGTGTGTGATGGGACCAAACGGGTCTTACTCTCTTTATCAGTAACACCGTCTGCACAAAACAGGTTTTAAGGGATGTCAGTTCAGGACATGAAGGAGGGCTGATTGTTCCTGTGGTAAATGATGACAGAGAGTGACCTTACTGGTACCACAGTGATAGGACCTCCCACCCGTTGTCTGGGTCACATGGGAAGGATTTAGAGGACACGGTATGAGAAGGCATGGGGGAAGGGGTCTCAATTTGAACTAATGCAGGGAGGGCTCATGTAGATAAAATGATGGATCATTTGAAGTGTAAAAAGTCAAGCTTCCGACTGTGTTTACCCTAAATCTTCTCCTCATCAATACTTTTAAAGCCATCATTATAATGAAACAAAGTAAACAGGGAGACCAGTGCAGTAGCTAACCAAAAGGACAATTTTATTAAGAGGGCAATAATGGTCACCTCAGGAAACAAAGCAGGCTGGTCTACACACATAGGACCCTTTGGTTCAAAACATTATTCGTTAAATTCAATGTCAGATTTGATTAAAAAAAAAAAAAAGACGTGACCTGGGGGTGGGGAGGGGAGATTGCATAGATGAGTTATTGTAAGTGTGCAATTTACACTGAGTGAAGCCCCAAGCTGAAGCAAGGGTAAAATAGAATGTAGACCAAAGCTCTGCCCCCCAGCCACCCAGGACATCTGGTCAGTCACCAACATGGCAGCCAAGAATTTTCCTATTAAGATCTCATCAAGGAAACATCCCCAGCACATGGTGCATGGCAACACCCATGGCTGGCCCTGGTTCCAAGCAGGAATGAATGGAAGGATGTTCATCCATATCTGCCAGCAGGTAAAAAGACCCCTTAAAGCCAGGCATTCATTGCTGTATCTCCTAAAGCTACCCAGCACATGTCCATCACAGTCAAATTGTCCTGTAGATAAAAATCATAGTTTGGGAGGGGCACCTTTCTGAAAATCCCTAACAGAGATTCTGCATGTTCCCTATGGCCTAAGTATTATCAAATATATCCTACAAGGATGCTTACTATGTTGGTGCTTACAGAGTGACCATTTAAAATCATTAGACAGCATCTACACTGAGTCATTTCAGGTCAGGGTGCTTCTGGACCTGAGAAGACACACATCTGAGTAATAGCTGATCACTTCATTTTCTAAGAGTGTCTACCCTGTGCTCTCCCCTTGCCCCATTTCCTGTACTTCAGAATTGAAACTTACAGTTACTCCAACATGAGACAACTTTTCAACATAGGGCATCAGGCAGACACGTTCATCTCAAAAGCTCATTTCTAGGAATCCCCATTTCACAAAGCTGCTACCCCTCCCTTTCTCCCACATCCCTTCAAGGCTTCACACTTCAGAAATTAAAACTTATTCAAACTTTTAGCCAGCAGGGAATAAGCTTTAACCAATGCCTTATGGGATGTGTTGTGATTATCAAAATAGGTAATTGAGCTTATGCGTTAAACAAGGGTCAAAGCAACAGCTTCAGGAGTGTCAGAGAATCATTTCATCAAGAATAGGAGAAGGAGTTTGCAGCTTAAAGATTCCTTTGGAAGCACAACAGCTGGAAATTCTGAGGACACTGGGTCACAGCAATCCTGTGCAGTAAGAAAAAAATTCCTCCTACAGGCAGGGTCAAAGCATTTCCTTCCTAATGTGCATTCCCTGGCTGCCCCTTCTGTCTTTCTAGAAAGGTGGCAGCTCTGAAACTCTGCTTGATTGTGCCATCTAGTCATTCAATACATGTACCCTCCACAGAACAATGCAGATTACCAGAAGACCATGCTAAACATACCATTTCTTTGAGTGAGCTCCTTAATAGCTATCGTGTATGGAAAGTAAGCACAGATCCACAGGCATTCCCTGCCTCACAGGAGTGTTAAGGCTAATATGAAAGCAAAGCTCCATGTGGCTTGCCAAACTCCTCTTTGAGTTCCCAGTCCTATGACTGTAATAATGAGTGTGAGACCAGGCAATGCTACTGGATGGCAATCACAGCATATTTAGGCGAGCAGTAGTTATTACACACATTTAAGTAGTAATTATTTACATAGTTGTATTTTTTTGTGGCACCAATAGAACCTTTCAAAACAAACTTGGGTTCACTCCATCTGAGAAAAATATAGGCTAGTTTTTGACTGTGAGAAATAATGGGGGGAAGGTCTTCTTTATATTCACAATTCTTCCATTCGAAATATGAGTTCATTCATTCCCACCACCCTAGGGTGAGCAAGAAGTCACCAAAAAGAGAACAAAAAACATAAAAGAGATGCCTTCATGGGTGCGATCAAAACTCCATTATTCTGGAACTGTTTGTGTGAAATGTGAGAGACTCAGGCCACTGAACATCTCTATCTCTTGAAGGTATCACTGCATTCATCCATTTTGTATTTTCTTACTGTTTACATGCATCTCCTCACTAGAACATAAGCTCCTTGAGGGCAGGGACTGTTTCACTTTTATGTTTGTATTTTCAGTGTCAAGAATGGTAAGTACTATCTATTAGCCCCTTACTAATTGTGTATACAATGGAACTGAATTTCTTTCTTCAACAGGTATTTGTTCCTTGAACAATTAATTCAAAAGATTGAAGAAATGAAATGAATGGGGATGAACTATCCAACAGTACAGTTTGTAACATGCTTGCAGCTCCCAGGAGGAAGAAGATGTGCAATGTACTGGAAGGGCTGCCCCTGCCCTCCATGAGCATAAAGAACAGAGAGCTGGCTGGGGCTCACAGTTAAAGGAAGGTATGTTTGACTGAGAAGTCGAACGAATTTAAGGCAATACTGCTCTTCAGAGACACCACTCTTTCTTTGTCTTAAAGTGCAACTTTCATCAGAAAAGTGACTCTTTTGAAGAGTGTCCTGGTTTCCTCTCCCCTAGTTGACTTCTCTAGACCCTTGTTTGATCATTTCAGAGGACTAGATTTGATTGGCAGCACCAAGGAGCGCCTTCGATTGGACTCTTTCTCCATATTTCACCAGAAAGAAGAGGACTTTAGCTGACACTCTGCTCGTCACAGCATTATCAGGACAGGGCCCCATCAAGCTCCTCGTTGGCATAGGGCCCAGAGAAGAAAGATATGCTGGTGTCAATAAAAGGGAAGCAAGTATGGCTTCATGACCTGCAGGCACCACTGGAGACACAGGAAAGGGGAATCACTTTCCACGGTCACTTTTCTGACTCTAAGCAGGCAAAATAACTAAGTGCATGACACTTGGTCCTAAATGGGTTGGCGTCTTTTGTAAGGACATCAGTTAGCTGTATGTGTGTGAATAAGAAAGGCATCACCATAAAGGAGCAGCATCCGGGGAACCTCAAGCATCAGACCTTCACTTTCCTTGCACATTTGCTGCCCAGAACCGACCCGTTTCCATCTTGGACTCTATCCTACTTTGTTTATCAGTTTGAAAAAATAAAAAAAACAAACATGAAAAGGCCCCTGTAGAATGGGGCTTCACTATAGTACAATGGGGGCTTCACACAGAGATGACTAGTAGATTTCCCTTTTTATAAATTACCATTGAAACCATGAATAACCATCCCAAGGCCAAGTGACAGAGGCAAAAAGGGACAAAGCAAGCCCCCGAATACAAAATAAAACACACACATGAAGTCGAATACCTCCATGACATCAGCAGGTTCTGAAATAAAACATTTGGCACAGGATTCAATGGACAGGAGGTCTTCCGACAGTAGAAAGAAAAAACAAACAAGCAAACCCAGATTGGCCATTTTGATTCCTGGTGAGACACCTCAGAATGGCTAGTAACTCCAGTGTGGGAAGGCATAAACAATCCTCAGTGACCAGCGATCAGAAGTCATTGCAGGCTTTTCTCTGCTGCCACAGAGATGCTGCACTTGATGCTGGACCAATACGGCAACTGTGATCCAGAAAATGGGGCTCCTTGGGGGCTACCTTGGGGCCCTTCCTTTTCCACTGAAACCAGTCTTTGCAGCATGTATGCACCAAAGAGAAAGGAACCTCAAAGTTTAAGGTCTAAAATTCCAAATTTCCTTCCAGAGATATTTCATCAATTCTTTGGTCCCAGAACAGGGAGGAAATCTATCTGAAAGAATTCTATTCTTTGTCTGAAACCTAAACGTCTGGTGAACTCCCTGCATTTCTATCCAGGGACCACCGTCCTAGTTAGTCAGCAGTGGCTTAAGATCACCAACTCTGAATGAGGTCTCATTAGGAAGGGAGGATGACTGGAAGAATGTCAGTGATGGATCCAGCCTTGCCATAAGCCTCACCCCCACACTTATATTTGGGGGGAACTAGCAAGCCAAGGCCCCGAACTGCAAAGAAACAAAATCGGGGGCATGCAATAGTCCCGCCTCCCAAGGCTGAGGGCCAAAAGTTGATGGGCTGTGTAGTTTGGAGCACCCCATTTTAATCACAGAATGAAAGCGTAAAATAATTTGCTTATAGAGGTTAGCTTTGCACATACCCCAGGGAGGGACAGAGGAGCAAAAGAAATATTTGCTATCTCATTATGGAAAAGGAAGTACTTTAAAGGAAAAGGCCAATCCACTGGGTCACTGCCTGGGTTTGGAGCAGAGCACAGAGGTTTGTGGTACTTCTCAACATTGCAAAGAGCTCTAGACTTTAGGGGATTTAACTGGATTGGCTTAATCCAGTTTTTTGAAAGAAAAATGAAAATCTCTTCTAAAAATGAAAGGGTTTTAGTTACTTCCAACAGGCAAAGAGGCCGCTGTGTGTTCAAAGTCTTCTCTCTTCAAAGCCCAGACACTTTACATTGTTCTAAAGAGATGCTAGATTGATCCGTCATCATAGTGCAGACTGACCTCTGGGCTTGAGCCCGATGCCAATAGCAAAGCCATGGGCAGAAGCCTGGGAGGTGTCCGAGATGCTGTGGGCTTTGTGACGGAAGCAGCCACTGTTGCCACTTCATGAGACTAAGGACAGCTGGAGGAAACAGGGAAATGGTGGCTGCTCCAAAAGACATACAAATGAACATTTCTAAATCTAAAAATGCAGAGGATAGTATTTGCCAAATTATGAATTTAAAAAAAAAACCTACTGTGTATTTTGTTTCTTTAAAATCACCGTGCTTTGCTGCTGCCAGAACATGGGACACAAACTGCCGGGCAGGTAAAAGAAACCTAGCTTGCTAGCGCTAGACAGTTCCACGTCTAGGCATCGGTGGCTTCATTATAGATGACTCAGCAGCTGGGGAGTTCTGTTGTCCTGTCTGCCTTCAAATCCTCTCTCCTTGTGAACAGATAAGTCTTCTCCAGAGACATCAACTTTCCCCCAAGTTCCCTAAGTAACTAACCCTCTTGCTTCTCTCCCTTCAGCATAGGCTCTGCTCCCTGTGCACTAAGCAGCAGCTGGTCCTCAAATTCCAAACTTAGTGACACTCATGACCTTGGCATGGAATGAGAGCTTCCCCTGGTCTGCTTTCAGAGTGTGCTCTGAAAACAGGTGAGAAAGCATCAAATTCCTGTGGCCACCAAGTTAGCGCTCAGCCAGTAACTTCTCTTGCCTCTCTAGAGAGCTCCTGACACACACAGGGTGCATACTACCAAGAGCAAACCCCAAACATCGAGGATTGATAAGTAACGACCACTGGCTAATTTCCATTTCCATTAAACAAGCAGAAGAGGAAGTGAAGAGCTTTCATGAGACTAGTATCAAGGCTGGAGAACTGGGTTTCTCTAATGCCTGTTTTATGAGCATTTCTGAGCACTCAGATTGCTGCTGAGTAGTTATTTTCTCCAGAATATTTACTTAGGCATCACCAAGCCATGCAAGCCAACATGTGTGGAAGGCTTGGCTTGAGTTTCAGCATCTTTGAGCCCATGTGGAAAGTAGTGCCATGCCACCATGCCTGAGAGCCAATGAGGAGGGCTGCAAAGATACAGCTACTTCTCATCAGCCAATGAAAATTTTATTCTGAGCTCAGAGAAAGTGAGCACTTTCATCAGATTATTGAAGTGGGTCTAGGAGGAGAAAGAAACAGAAAAGTATTCTGGGGGCTGATGGAGCTTCGACCCTGCTCTCCTTTTCCTGATACGCCATGCTTGGCTTTATTAGGGAATGCCAAGCCTTTTACAAGATAACATACATCAACTTTTCATTGCCTCTGTGTAACATGGGCCAGAAAGCATGGCTGTACTTTCATGCCAAGGGCTACCACTCCAATGACCTGAGCTCTGCCCACAGAGAATACACCCAGCTCCATTCTTAGGAAGTGATGGGGAGCCCAGGCTGGGGCTACGATTCTGCAGGCTTTTTCCTACTGGGCTAGAACTGGGGTTTATATATATATAACATGAATCTCTCTGTTTTTGTTATTCAAGGTGAAAGACTCCCATTGTGCCAAGTCATTTGTCCCTTTGTTCCTTTGGATGGCATGGCTTTTTGGCTTATTCTATACTTCATGAAGGAGATATAGTTTCTTGAAGAGCAGAGTAAATGCTATCTCTTACAATGTTACCCAGTGTGCAAATAACTGAAATGATTTCTTCCAGGAGTTTGCTCTGTGTGGTTGCAGCTAAGGCCTCCTTCGATAAAAATCAGGGGGGGATCAAAGCAAACTCTTCCCTCTGCCAGGTTGGAGCAAAATGGGATTTCAAAGACCTCTGAAATTAACCCCTCACCCAAAGGAGTGACTACACTGAAGCTGCAGCCCAGCTCTAGAGACTATTATACTGCCAAGTCAACTGGAGGAATCAGAACCTTGGAAATGAACAAATACTTCGAATGGCCGCAGGGGAATTGAGAGGACCGTGTCCTGACGATGCAAACTTAGGAGGAAAAAAAAAAACAAAATGAGGAAGGCATCGGATAGAATCCAGTAACACTGACTACAGGGAGTCAGATTCAAGGCTGATTCTTTGTCTTTACTGCTTGGAACGGTGACCTAGAAAGAGAAATAGAGAGAAAAAAAAGTCAGAAATAAATCCTTGGATCCAGCCTTCCAGACAGTCCATTATTTAGGGCCTGAGTTAAGGAGAACATTGATTTTTTTCTCTGATTTTGAATCAATCTGTTCATGAACCTTTAAGAATTAACCATAGGAACAGTTGATTTACAACTGGAAGGGCCCTGAGAGGTCATTTAGTCAGCCTCCTCTCCCTCACCTCGACTCAGAAGGGGAAAGTAGTTTGCTTCTAGTCACACAAGTAGCAGGTGGCAAAGGCAGGATTTGAACTGAGAGTCTAACTTCAGGTACAACACACCTTGTACTACCGTAATTTGTCTCTCAAGTTAAAACACAGCAGATCTATGTCAAGGAATGGGAATCAGACACAAGCTGGATACTGTTGTTGTTTTAACCACTTCCCTCGGACTGAGCAAGCTGCGCATCATTTCACTGAGCTGACAGGTCTTTTGAACCCACATTGAGATGATCATTGATTTAGAAAGGGGTCACTGAGCCCAAATTCATTTTATAAGCGAGATACCTGAGGGGTTGACTCGGTGGTAAGGGCCAGTACTGGGGTTTAACCCTGTATCTAACAGCGCTGTAGTCACCATATTACAGCTGGTTAAAGTGTTTTATATGGATTGAGAAGAGTGAAAATCCTCCTAACTCCCAGAAATTCTGAAAGGAGAACATACCTCTAGAACTTCTCATGAGGTCTTCCCCGTCCTATAAATCTTGGAATAATAAAGTCCCCCTAATCTTTGACTTCATGCTAACAGTAGCATCAAGGGGGAATTCACATTTTTAAGACAAACAGGGTGGTTTGTTACCATCATGTTCTACTTATTAGACTCCTAGAAAAACTATACATTGTAAGATCAGATTTCCATAAACAAGCCTTTGTTTTGTGATCTCATTACTGTATAGTGAAATGATCATATGTGTTGATATTCCTGAGGTTCAGAATAAAAACAAAGGAAATTAAAATCATCTCTATTAATATTATCAGAATAGCCTGAAAACTGGAACACAGTAATGACCAGCAGATCAGGAAATATTCTAGTCCATGGCGAAAAAAAAAATGCTTGCTCCCCTGCTTTTCATGGGAATGAATGTTGGGCTTAAACTAATGATATTATATTTAAAAGAGATAAGAAAAATAAAGTCTCCCACTTGGGTTCAAATAATCGATTTCATAGGTACAAGATGGAATTTGGCAGATTCAAGATGGGAAGAGAAGGCAGGCTGCCTGAGGCCTCCCCAGTTGGCCTCACAAACAATGTTAAATCAAGTTTCTAGAAGAATTAAGTTCAAAGTAACTTAAAAGGATTTCAGGAAAGTTCTGTCTCACTTGGAGAGAAAGGGAACAGAGCCCAGCACAAGCAGTGTTGAAGCAAGTTGGTGGGAGGATCGTAGCTATAATAAAGACCAGCAACCAATGCCCTGGGGCATCCTGGCTCATCAGTTCAGCTATGAGACCTCCAGTCTCAGTGCAGCAGCCAAACTGCCAGCCCCAGAACCCAGGGCACAAGAGGCACAACTAGGCTGGGCCAACCTGGTGCAGTGGACAAGCCACCAGCCCCAGAGGTCCCTGTGCAGAAAGCCAGTGACTATATCCATTACTCCCAGTGCAAGAATCTTGGGAGAGTGCCCCATGTGCCCTAAGAGCACAGCTCAACTTTTAAAAAATTAGCAAAAAATAAAAAAAAAAGAGCCCTGACCATACAAAGCTGCTATGGCAACAGGGGGGATCAAAACATAAACTCAGAAGAGAACAACAATGTTAAAATGTTTCAGGGATATGAATTAGCCTCAAGCCCCAAAAGTCCTCTTGGAAGAGCTCAAAACAGATTTTATAAATCAAGTAAGAGAGGTAGAAAAAAATGAGGAAAGAAATGAGTTATTTGAGAGAATTATGTAAAAAGAGTCAACAACTTGGAAAAGGAAACACAAAAAAATGAGGAAAAAACTCCTTAAAAAATAGAATTGGCCAAATGCAAAAGGAGATACAAAAGCTAACTGAAGACAATAATTCCTTAAAGATTAGTATTAGACAAGTGGAAGCTAATGACTCTATGAGACATCAGCCAAACAAAATCAAAAGAATGAAAAAAGAGAAGAAAATATAAAAATACGTCACTGGAAAAACAAATGATTTGGAAATTAGATCCAGGAGAGATAATTTAAGAATCACTGGACTACCTGAAAGGCATGATTTAAGAAGAGGGAGAGCCTATACAGCACCTTTCCAGAAATTATCAAGGAAAACTGCCCTGATATCTTAGAACCAGAGGATAAAATAGTCATTGAAAGAAGCCACTGATCATCTCCTGAAAGGGATCTCAAAATGAAAACTCTGAGGAATATTGTAGCCAAATTCTAGAATACTTAGGTCAAGGAGAAAATACTATAAGCACCCAGAAAGGAACAATTCTAATATAAAGGAGCCACAGTCAGAACTACAGGACTTAGTAGCTTCTACATTAAAAAAAAAAAAAAAAAAGAGTTTGGAATATGATATTTTGGAAAACAAAAGAGCTTGCATTAGAACCAAAAATCAATCACCCAGCAAAATTGACCATAATCTATGAAAGGAAAAGATGGACATTCAATGAAATAGGAGATTTTCAAACTTTCTTCATGAGAAGATCAGAACTGAATTAAAAATTTGATCTTCAAATACAAGACTCAAGAGAAGCAGAAAAAGATAAACAGGAAAAAAAGAAAGAAAAAAACACACTATACTCAATAAAGTTAAACTGCCTATATGGCAAGATGATACTTGCAACTAGTAAGAATGATATCTCTATTAGGCCAGTTAGAAGGAGTATAATTATACAGAGGTATGGGTATAAGTTGATTTCAAAGCAATGATTAAAAAAAATAGTGGTGAAGAAAAGGATTTTGCTGAGAGAAGAGAAAAGAGTGAGGCAGAAGGGGTTAAATGATATCACATAAGAGGCATGAAAGACCAATTATAATAGAGGGAAAGAAAAGAATGAGTGAGCATTGTTTTTACCTTATTCTCATTGGATTTGGCTCAAAATGGGAATAATATACATACTCAGTTTGGTAAAGAAATCTGTCTTATCCTATGGGGAAGTAGATAGGGGAGGGAGGAAGTAAAAGGAAGTTGTGTGATAGAAGGAAGGGAGATTGAGGTAGGCAGTGGTCAGAAGCAAAACACTGGTAAGGAGGGAGGGACAGGGTGAAAGGAGAAAGAGAAAAGTATAAACAGTTCAAAACAGAATGGAGAGAAATACACAGTTGGTAATCATAACTGAATGTGAATGTGATGGATTCTCCCATAAAATGGAAACAGATAACAAAGTGGATTAAAAAACAGAATCCTTCAACATGTTTTTTACAAGAAGCATAATTGAAGCAAAGAGATACACACAGAGTAAAGGTAAAAGGCTGGAGCAGAATATATTAAGCTTCAATTGAAGTAAACAAATCTAGGGTAGCAATTCTGATGTCAAAGCAAAAAAACATCTAATTTAAAAAGGCAAGGAAAAAAACCCACATGTTGCTAAAAGGTACCATAAACAATGAAGTAATATGAATACCAAATATGTATACACAAAGTGGTATAATATCCAAATTCTTAGGGGAGAAGTTAAGTGTGTTATAGAAAGAAATAGACAACAAAACTATAATAGTGGGAGACCTCAACTTCCCACTCTCAGAATTATATAAAAATAACCTCAAAATAAACAAGAAATAAGGAAACAAAGTGAATCAAACTTTAGAAAAGTTGGATATGATAGAAAAGTGAATGGAGATATAAAGAAATATACCTTTTACTCAGCATGGAAACTACACAAAATTTGATCATGTATTAAGGAATAAAAATCTCACAATCAAATGCAGAAAGACTAAACACATCTTTTTTATTTCAGATTTTGATGCAAAAAAACTTATATGTAATAAAGGGCTGTGGAAAGAAATAACAAAAACTAATTGGAAACTAAATAATCTAATCCGAAAGAATAAGTTGGTCACACAACAAATCATAGAAACAATAATGTCATCAAAAAGAATGACAATGATACAACATGCCAAAATTTATTGGATACATACAATGCAGTATCTGGGGGAAATTTTAAATGCTTGCATGGATAAAATAGAGAAAGAACAGATCGATGAATTGAGTATGTGATTAAAAAGGCTAGAAAAGTATCAAATTAAAAATCCCCATATAAACACCAAATTAGAAATTCTGAAAATCAAAAAGAGAGATTAACAAAATTAAAAGTAAGAAAACTATTGAATTAATAAATAAATAAAAACTAGGAGCCAGTTTTATGAAACAAACAATAACATAGATAAACCTTTGGTTAATTTGATTTAAAAAAATAAAGAAAACCAAAGTACCAGTATCAAAAATGAAAAGGGTGAATTCACCACCAATTAAGAGGAAATTAAAGCAATCAATTGTAATTTTGCCCAACTGTATGCCAATAACCTTGATGATCTAAGTAAAATAGATGAATATTTACAAAAATATAAATTGCCCAGATTAACATAAGAAGAGATAAAATACTTAAATAACCCTGTTTTAGAAAAAAGAAATTGAAAAAGCCATTAATGAACTCCCTAAGAAAAAATCTCCAGGGCCAGATGAATTTACAAGTGAATTCTACCAAACGTTTGAAGAACAATTAATCCCAATACTACATAAACTATTTAGGAAAGTGGCATCTATCTAAAATCATCAGAAAGCATTACATGTAATGGGGATAAACTAGAATCCTTTCCAGCAAGATCAAGGGCAAAACAATGATGCTGACTCAGCACTATTAATTCAATATGGTACTAGAAATGTTAGCTGTACCAACAAGAGAAGAAAAAGAAATTAAAGAAATCCGAATAGGCAATGAGGAAACAAAAGCATCCTTCTTTGCAGATGATATGATGGTGTACTTAAAGAATCCTAGAGAATCAACTAAAAAAGAACTCGAAACAATTAACAACTTTAGCAAAGTTTCAGGATATAAAATAAACATATGAATCGTCAGCATTTTCATATATTACCCACAACACTGAGCTGTTAGATAGAAAGAGAAATGACACTGAAAATAACTGCACAGAATATGAAATATTTGGGGTCCTACCTGCCAAAGCAAACCCTGAACTACATCATCACAATTACATGACACTTTCCACACAAATGAAGTCAGATCTAAACAATTGAAAAAAATATGAATTGCTCCTTGATAGGTCCATCTAATATAATAAAAATGACAATTCCACCTAAATTATTTGGTACCATACCAAACTACCAAAAATATTTCATAGAGTTAGAAAAAGATAATAAAATCCATCTGGAAGAACAAAAGGTCAAGAATATCGAGGGAATTATTGGGGGGGAGGTGGCCTACCCAGATCTAAAACTATGCAAAGCAGCAACGACCAGAACTATCTGGTACAATAGAGTGGTGGCTCAGTATAATAGAACTGGTGCATGAGAAATAGTAGGAAATGCCTATAGTAATCTACTATTTGATAAAGGCAAAGACTCCAGTTTCTGGGATAAGAACTCACTATTTGACAAAATCTAGTGGGAACATTGGAAAATAGTATGGCAGAAACTGGCCATAGACCAACATATCACACAGACCACCAAGATAAGGTTAAAATGGTAGGTGATTTAGACACAAGGGGTGATGCCATAAGCAAATTAGGAGAGCAAGAGATAGTTTACCTGTCAGATCTACAGAGAGGAGAAGAATTTATGACTAAATGAGACAGAGAATATAAAATGCAAAATGCATAAATGTGATTACATTAAATTCAAAAACATTTTGCACAGAGTTGGGGAACCTGCAGCCTCAAGACCACATGTGGTCTTCTACGTCCTTGGGTATGTCCTTTTGACTGAGTCTAAGCTTTACAGAACAAATCCTTTTATTAAGAGGATTTGTTCTGTGAAATTTGGATTTAGTCAGAGGGCCACACTTGAGGACCTAGAAGGCCTCATATAACGTTGAGGCCACAAGTTCCCCACCCCTGGTTTTGTACAAATAAAACTGATGCAACCAAGATTAGAAGGGAAGCAGAAAGCTGGGAAATAATTTTTATAGTCAGTGTTTCTGAAAAAGACCTCATTTTTCAAATATATAGAGAACCAAGTTGAATTTATAAGAATATGAGTCATTCCCCAATTGATAAATGGTCAAAGGATATGAACTGGCAGTTTTCAGATGAAGATGAAATTAAAGCTAGCTCTATGTGTGAAGCAGACTATTTGTTCTCCTTTTCTTTTACCGTTCTGTTTCTTCTTTCATATGGCATCCCCCCCATTAGCTTTAATTCTTCTTTACATCATGACAAATGTGAAAATATGGTTAATATGAATGTATAAGTACAGCCTATATCAGATTGCAAGCTGTCTCGTGGAGAGGGGAGGGGAGGGAGGGGGAGAAAACTTGGGACTCAAAATTTTATAGAAGCAAATATTGAAAACTAAAAATAAGTAAATTATATATATATATATATATATATGAAAGGTGATAGAATGAGGGAGAGTATAGCTGTTATTTCTAAGTTATGTTTTCTTTCTCTCTCTCTCTCCCTCTCTCGCTTTTATGGAGGGGGAAAGGCAGGGCAATTGGGGTTAAGTGACAGGCCCAAGGTCACACAGCTAGTAAATGTTAAGTGTCTAATGCCGGATTTGAACTCAGATCCTCCTGACTCTAGGACTGCTGCTCTATTCACTGTGCCACCTAGCTATCCCTGATGCTCTCTTTCATACAAGTGAATATGCAGGACATTTGTTTGATTGAAAAATAACGTTTATTTAAATGCCACAGAGGATTTAGAGCTGGGTGTGTCTTTAGACATCATGTTATCCAATTAATATAATCTATCAACCAACGTAATGAATCATTTTTGTGTCATCAATCCTTTGTTAATTTAATGAAACCTATGGACCTCTTCTCATATTATGCTTTTAGCAGCATAAAATAAAGGCTATAAGATAAAAAAAAAAA
>CM053591.1:198754452-198792122 GCA_028646515.1 Pseudochirops corinnae | reverse complement strand
GGAAATTGGGAAAGAATTTTTACAACCAGTGCCTCTGATAAAGACCTCATTTCTAAAATATACAGGGAATTGAGTCAAATCTATAAGAATACAAGTCATTCCCCAATTGATAAATGGTCAAAGAATATGAAGAGGCAATTTTCAGAGGTAGAAATTAAAGGTATCTATAAGCATATGAAAAAATGCTCTAAACCAATTGTACTTTTTAAGAAGCTGTTTTCTTTTTTTCAAGGTATTAACTTTTTTTCCCTCATAATTCTCTTGTATCATTTTCATTCCTTTTCCCATTTTTTCCCTACTTCTCTTATATGATTTTTATGCTCTTTTTTGAGCTCTTTCATGAGTTCTTTTTGGGCTTGAGACCACTTCCTATTTTTCTTTGGGGCTTTGCCCATAGGTGTTTTGACTTTATTGTTTTCTATGTTTGTCTTGTTCTTTCCTGTCACCATATCTTTCTATAGTCAGATTCTTGTTCGTTTGTGTTTTGCTTATCTTTTTTGGCCTTTTTCTTTTCCTTTACATTTGAACTCTCCTCCAGGGTAGAAGGGATGCTCTCTCAAGCTTCTTGTGCCAGGGACTGCAGGCCTTGGCTGTTTACCTGATGCTGCACTGATGTTGTCCTGTGACCAACGGGGGACCCTTGTGTCTGGTGCTGTACTGAGAGAATGGGATGGGGGGTGACTGGCTCTGCTGGAGGCTGTAGGGGTCTGGCAGCTTACCTGGTATTGAGCCAGGGTCCTAGTGCTGAAGTCTTGCTTGTGTTGAGACCAGTGGAGTGTTTCTTCATTTCCCTAGGGCTATGCTGAAGCACCCAAAGGGAACTTGGCTCTGGTGTCTGTTTGCTTAGATACCTGTACGGATTGGGGTCTACTTGTTTGCTCAGGGCTACACTGACGGACCTGTTGGTTGTTAGAGTTGGAGTCTGTCTGTTCCCCTGACTATGCTGAGACATGTGGGAGATCCTGGTGTTGGCATTTGCTTGCTCTACCGCACTGGGGCTCAGGATCTCCTATTGTTTTTCTCAGGTGGGTCTTGTTGCTGGCTTGCTGGGCTGCTTCCTGTCCTGTATTGCCAAAGAGAATTCTTAAAGCTTATAACTCAACAGGAACGCACAAGTGCATCATTTTCTGCATACCTCCACCATGGTGTTTTTGTCAGTTATCATTATTGTTGCTGTTGATGCTGGGCATGAGGCAATATTATTTCCATTTCCCAGGTTGTGATTGAAGTTGCACATTTATTAGGTTCACTTGTCTAAGACCAGACAACCCTTAGTTATGTGTCTGGGAATTATATGTGCTTAACTTTTAATCATGTGTTGGGTTTCCTCCATTGCCTCTGCTCTACACTGTTACCTTCCAAGTCACTCAGAATGGGAGCTTCTTTTAATTTCAATGTGAGTAAAAGATGACCAGAAAGACAAATTTCTTATGCAAACATGCAAATTATACTTTTAAAAAATAACAAATTCCTAACATTAAATGTAGAGAATTTTTGGATTATCTGTTTCATTAGTACAGATATTTGAGTTCAGTATTGGAATATCTTCATTAAGATTATAGCTCTTCAGGTGGCTAGACATATGGGAATCAATGAGGCATTTTATTTGATTTTCAGCTTAGGATGATTCATCTCTGTGATGTGTCTGCCAAGAAACTTATGGTATCTTAAGGGATGTTGCAAGAATTGGAATAGCATCCCTCCCCCCCCCCCAAAAAAGGGGAAAGTTTCACTTTCCCTTGTGCTGACCATTGTGTTCTCTACAGTTCTCACATTTTAGGAATGGCATCAAATTAGAAGGCTCCCAGAAGTGGGTAACCATTTTAATAAGAGATTTAATACTATATCATACATTTCAATTCAGCCAATGTTTATTAAGCTCCTAGTATGAGTAAGGCTCTGAGCTATGTTCCAATGATATATATGAGATATACACATGTGTGTGTATTTGGTTTAGCATTTCTTTTTTTTAATTATTTGTTTTTTGTTTTCAATATTCACTTCCATAAGTTTTAAGTTCCCCCCTGCCCTCCCCAAGATGGTCTGCAATGTCATATGGGCTCTACACATACATTTCTATTAAATACATTTTCACATTAGTCATGTTGCATAAAAGAATTATAACAAATGGGGGGAAAAAACATGAGAAAAAAACAAAGCGAAAAAGAAAATAGTCTGTTTTGCTTTACAGTCTGATTCCCCTCATTCTTTCTCTGTATCTGATGGCATTTTCAATCATGTATCCTTTGGAATTATGTTAATTCTTTACATTGCTGAAAAGGGCTAAGTCTATCAAAATCACTCCTCCAACACTGTGGCTGTTACTGTGTACAATGTTGTCTTGGTTCTACTTCCCTCACTAGGCATCAGTTCATATAAGTCTTTCCAGGTTTCTCTGAAGTTCACCTGTTCATAACTTATTATAGACTAATAGTATTCCATTGTATTCATATACTTCAGCTTGTTTAGGCATTCCTCAATTGATGGGCATTCCCTCAATTTCCAGTTCTTCGCCACCAAAAAAAAAAAAAGCTGCTATAAATATTTTTGTACGTGTGGGTTCTTTCCCCACTTTTATAATCTCTTTATGCTACAGTCCTAGAAGTGGTATTTCTAGATCAAAGGGTGTGCTCATTTTTATAGCCCTTTGGGCATAGTTCCAAATTGCTTTCCAGAATGGTTAGATCAGTTCACAGCTCCACCAACAATGAATTAGTGTTCCAACATCCTGACATCCTCTCCAACATTTGTCATTTTCCTGTTTTGCCATGTTAGCCAATCTGACAGGTGTGGTGGGGTAGCTCAGAGTTGCTTTCATGTGTATCCCTCTAATCAATAGTGATTTAGATTACTTTTTTTTATATGACTATAGATAACTTAAATTTCTTCCTCTGAAAACTGCCCCTTCATATCTGTTGACCATTTATAAATGGGAGAATGACTTGTATTCTTATAAATATGACTCAGTTCTCTATATATTTTAGAGATGAGGCCTTTATCAGAGACACTTCTTATAAAAATTCTTTCTCAGTTTTCTGCTTCCCTCTTAATCTTGGTTGCATTGGCTTTGTGCAAAAAAACTTTTCAATTTAATGTGATCAAAATTACCCATTTTGCATTTCATAATGTTCTCTGTCTCTTGATTGGTCATAAATTCCTCAGTTCTACATAAATTTGACAGATAAACTATTCCTTGCTCCCTTAATTTGTTTATAGTATCAGTCTTTATACCTAGAGCATGTACCCATTTGGACCTTATTCTCATGTACAGTGTCAGATGTTGGTCTATGCCCAGTTTCTGCCATACTGTTTTCCAGTTTTCCCAGCAATTTTTGTCAAACAGTGAGTTCTTATCCCAGAAGCTGCGGTCTTTGGGTTTATCAAACACACTAGATTGCTATAATCATTGACTGCTGTGTTTTGTGTACCTAACCTATTCCACTGATCTGCCCCTCTATTTCTTAGCCAGTACCAAGTGGTTTTGATGATTGCTGCTTTACAATACAATTTAAGATCTGCTATGGCTATGTCACCTTCCCTTGCATTTCTTTTCATTAATTCCATTGATTTTCTGGACCTTTTGTTCTTCCAGATGAATTTTTATATTATTTTTTCTAGCTCTAAAAAATAATTTTTGGTAGTTTTATTGATATGGCACTGCATACACTAATATCAACATTAATAAGGAAAGAGTCCCTGCCTTCAGTCATCTCACATGGTCAGGAATGGGGGTGGTGGGAGAAAGGAGATACAGCATGTACATAAGTATGTAGCAACACACACACACACACACACACACACACACACCTTTATTGTTCAGTTACATTGTGTCTGACTCTGTGACTCCATTTGGGGTTTTCTTGGCAGAAATACTGGAGTGGTTTGTCATTTCCTTCTTCAGCTAATTTTACATATGAGGAAACTGAGGCAAACAGGGTTAAGTGACTTCCCCAAGATCACACAGCTAGTAAGCATCTGAGGTCATATTTGAACTAGGAAAATGTGTTTTTCTATAAATAGATAGAAAGTAAATACAATTTAATTTCAGGAGAAAGAAAGAATACTGATAAGGGAAGAGGCAGAAATTAAAAGAATTCCTTTTGTAGTAGATCCAAGAACTTTAAAAGCCTAGCTTTGGGTATGGATTGTTATAGCCTGAGATCACTGGAAAAATCTAATCAGAGTCACAGTGAAGGCTAATGGGAGCTGGAATGAGATTTAAGCACAGGAACACATTTTCTGGTGACAAGCCAAGAAAAGAGGTTTTTGCTTTTCTTATCCTGATAGGCAGTAAAGACAGCACTGAGTTAGGTGTCAAAGGTCCACGTTCAAATCTTGGCTCTGCCACTTACCATTGTATAAGTGACTTTGGCCAGATAACACTTTTCTCATCTGCAACATGAGATGACTGGATGGAATGACCTTCTGGTCCCTTCTAGCCCTAAAACTGTGATCCCATCAATATTCTGAAACTCCAGCAATGGTCACAGGCCTCCTGAAAGAGAATTGGATTTATTCAGAAAGGGAAAGACATGTGAGGTTTTGATTTGCAGAGAAAACATGAAATGGAAAATGTGCCTAAACAGCCTGTGGCAGCTAGTGTTTGAGAAGACTCTTCTCATGTGAATCCAACAAATCCAAACAGTTTTCCACTCTTGTTGTAAACTTGGGCTTGATCGGGGCTGCTAGTGGGCTTTGGGGTTTTCATGATCACCGCTGGTGTTGATGCTTCTGGGATTACAGGAGAGAGGTGGTTTTTCTCTTTTGGGCAAGGCAAACAAATCACTAGTTGCCAAACCATCAGAGGGTATGTTGGAGTGTTGGGAGAAGGGCCATTTCCACAGTGTTCTAGGTCTAGGAGGATATTCAACTCAGGTTTGGCCATTGACTTCTTAGGTCTTTGTTCCTTTGTCTTGCTGCCTGACAGATCTTTTTTTTTAGGGCATGCAAGCCCCCCAGATCCTTGATCATCTGGACTTTGACTCTGATATGTTGAACAAGATAAGAGCTATCAGGGATCTCTAGGAACCCTGGCACTAATCAGGAAGGAGGCTGTGACTAATGCCTCCAACAGCATCCTCTCTCTGGAATGGGCATTCACAATTTTGACCAGCTGTTCCTTTGGAAAAGTCCATGTCTCCATTGTGATAACCTTGTGTATTAATTTTTTTTAATTGTTAATGAACTCTTGTGATGATGTTAAAGTGTGTATTCCAATCGTGCCCTTTCTTCACTTTCTCCCTTTGATTCTCTTTGAACATAAAAGATATTTCTGCTAAATCTGTATATCCTGTTGAATGCCAAGCACACACAATGCCTTCTGGGAGTGTATTTAAAAAAAGGGATTTTAGTCCAACCCAGTAAGTGACACAGTAGAAGCTTTAAAATAATCTGAGGCATGGCATGACTACATTTTAAATGATATTGCAATGCCATGTGGTACTGTTTTTAAAAATGAAATGGAACTGTTGCTTAATGGAAGAAATTAAATAGGTAGGGAACAATCCAAACCTGTGCAGGCTAGTTTTCACCCCAGCCAAGACCACACACAGCTGCAAAACAATTCATTATTTTTTTCCTCTAACCTATATTTGCAAGTGTATCTGTTCCCCTCCCAGAGAGGGATGCATTGTAACAAAGCTTAGAAATAAAATGAGTGTGGCTTAAAGGTTCAGCTAAACTACCCAGCAGGGAACAATAACCTCAGATTCTATGTAGTGATACAAACCCATAGTCCCCCACTTCTGTGGGGAAGAGGAAGGGACAATGCCTCCTCATATTTCTTGTGAAGAGACTTTTTGTCCTATAATAACTGGGAAAACTAGAAGGCAAAGTATATGTAAATATATATATATATATATATATATATATATATACATACATATACATATACATATATATGTATATATATGTATATATATGTGTATATATATATATATATATATATATATATATATATATATATATATATATATATATATATATATATATATATATATATACACACACAAGGCATGCTCCAGTAAATGTTTAGTGACAGTCTCTTTCTTTCTCAAAAAAAGAAAAAAACCAGCTTTTACATTTTGAAGTTTATTCGGTATCGTTAAAGCTTTCTCAGGTCTAGACAATCCATAGAATGGACAGTCTTGAGCTAATGTGCATGTATTTTTGCTGCTTTTGAGGTGCCAATGCTCACAGTGAAAATTTAACTTCACAAAGACAGTGGGACTGATTTCTGTTCACCTCTATTGAGACCCACTTTCTCTGCCTTCCTTCCTTTATTCATTCATCCAGTTGTTTACTAATTTGTTTGTTTATTCATCTTTCTCTCATCTCTGCCTGTCTTCTGTCTGTCTCTACCTTTCCATCCATCCATCCATCAACGACCTGTCGATCTAGTTATCATCTATCAATCTATCATCTATTTATCTGTCTGTCTGTCCATCTGTCTGTCTATCCTAGGACTGTTTGATTTACCACAGATAAGGGCTATTTACCATGACCCTGAGCCCTCTAAGCCTGAGCTTTAGACAGTTTCCTGGACCATGGAGGAGTTAAGTGATTTGCCCAGACTCACTCCGCTAGTATCAATGAATCAACAGGTCTTTACTAAGCATGTGTTATCTGTGCTAAGTGCTGGGAACACCATATCTATGTTTGTTTATTGGTTTGGTTTTGCTTTTTAGGTGTAAAGAGGTCAGACCTTCAAGAAATTCACACTCTAATTAATGGGTAAAATAATCCTTGCCATACAGTGATTAAGTAGATGGAAGGTAGCCTAAGGAAAGGAGTGGAGGAGACTTGAACTAAATCTTCCGAGGTGGCCATTGGAGATGAAATATTCCAAGATGGGTGGACAGACAGTGTAAAATCCTGGATATGGTAGATGGAATGTTAGGTGGTATGACTGGACCACAAAGTGCCCGGAGGGAAACGGTGAAGAAGGAGCCAGGATGGTATGTATCTGAGGTGGACCTGGAACCTGGATCTTTCTGACCAGGGTCAGATATCTACCCACTATGTCACACTATCTCTAATTGAAAAGTCAATATTTGAAGGGCAGTGGGAAGAAAAGTGGGCAGTTCACTGTTGGATCTGTTCTTGAAAACAATTTTAAATCATGCAAGAAAAATTCCAAGCCCTTTATGTGTTTTCACTCAGAGATCCGACCACTGAAATTCTGTTCCTGGAAAATTTTTGACAAGAAAAGATCCATATGTCTGTATTATACAGACAGTCCCAATGGTATTACTTGCAATATCTGAGCTGCAGATGAAGCACATGGGTGAGCAACTGGGGACTGGGTGAACATATGAGTGTGATAAATGGTTATTGTGTCACAGGGAATGGCAGATGTGAAGAATTCAGAAAAATATGGGTTGACTTTGGTTTTGTTTTGACATGCTTGATATGGAATGATACAAGTGAAGAAAGCAGAGCCATGGGAACATTCTCCATGAAGACTCAAATCATGTAAATAAAGATAGGGCTAAGACGCAATGAGTCTTGATTCCATTATGGCAGATGAGCTGAAAAGTATCAAATTCAAATATAGGTCCTTCCTATTAGCAGTCTGAAAATTGAAGAAAGGAGAAAGTGGCTCCTGTGATCCATTGCAATCTTGCTTTTAGGCAGTCTGGTTTAACTGTTTTTTAAAAGAAAAATGTATGTTGTTAGGAGAGCCTTTTCGCTGCTTGAGGAGTACCTGTCAAAAGCCATATGTGACTACTTGGCTGCAGCAACCTTCCAAGACCGTTTCCGAAGGCCTAGAGCTGTATGGGGCTTTGTCAAAAGAGGGAATACCCATACTCACAAAGTCATGGACTTGTGAAGTGTTATACAAGTATTGAGAAAGGCAGACAGGGAGGCAGGTGGGTAGGCATGCTGGCAGACGGGCAGGCAGCCACATGGCCAAGCAAATGAATGGGCAGGCAGGTTGGCAGGTGGGTAGATAGCCAGGCAGGTAGTCACATGGGGAAGCAAGTGAATAGGCAGGTAAGTGGGCAGGCAGGTGAATGGGTAGGGAGGTGGGCAGGCAGGCAGGTGGGAAGGCAGGTGAATAGTCAGGTAGGTGGGCAAGTGGATAGGCAGGCTTTACTTTGTGTAATTTTGGAAATTTTTATGAATTCAATTAAACAAAAACTTATAAAGTCCTTACTCTGTGTTGACTACTGCTAAGGGCTGGGGATAGAGAAATGAACCAACCAGCCAAGCCGAAAGCTTTTGCCCTTCAGGCGCATCCATTCTAATGGGGGATGACTAGGAACAGCACGGTACATTACTAGGTCAATGCAAAGGAATTTAGGAGGGAAGGTGCCTGACGTCCTCAGGGCTGGAAATATCATGCAGAGTTGGCCCCCAAACGATACTGTGAAGGAGGCTAGGGGTTCTAAGTGGGTGCCTGCCTCAGAAGTGGAGGGCAGCTTGTACAGAGGCCAGGACCAAAAGCCAAATGTTGTGCCCAGGAAGCATTTTGTAGGCCAGTTTGATTGGGAATGGGAGGCATAGGGAACCAGAGTGGGAAAGGAAGCAGCAGCTAGAGAATGGTGTTTTTTTTCCTAAGATTGTAGAGTTGGGGTCTGGGGCAGGAGGGCATCCAGGGCAGCCCCTTCATTTCTAGTTGACAAAGCGGAGGCCAGAGAGCTTGAGTGATTTGCCTGCTGCTCTGGAGAAGAATGAGGCGAAACCAAGGATTTAAAACCCCTTCTGGCTAGCTCAGTAAGAACACTTAGAAGAAGCCAGCAGAAAGTAACAATAGCAGGAAATGAGATTGCCGAGGGGAACCTCAAAGCCGCCTACAAACCATCCCCAAGATCAGAGGAGCACACTTTGCAAACCGTATCACATGTTAACCCAAAATCGCCTCCTGAGACTGCGCTGAATCAGGGGAAGCCCTTGCTCTCAGGGCTTTTTGGCCCTATGGTATGCAAATCTCAGATGAGCTCTGGACAGCCATAGCAAGTCCGGCAGAACACCAAATGTTACTAATAACTTGGGTATGACATGTTAACTTGAAAGTTCTACTGATGACTTTGCTGTGATCTGGATATATTAAGGAGCTAACTCCAAGGTGGCACAGTCAACATTTGGTCATTTTTCCACCAAAACCCTATAAAATGAGACCCCCAAGCTCCTGCCTCTCCTGCCCACAACCCTCTTCTGTGTCCTTAGAGTTCATGTCACTTGCGTGCTCCCAGCTCCAATCCCACAGTGACATGCCTCATCCTCCCTACCCTTGTCCCCATCTTCCCTACCATTGCCTGCCTTTGTACTCAACCCTCTCCCTGTCCTCATACCATCTGCCTCAATGTGCCTTTTACCACTCGTCCCTGTCCTTTCTCTGCCTGTTCCTCCCTACACCCTTTGTGTCTTAATTAAACTGTGATTGGAGTCTCACATCCCACTGCCATCACAGTCTTCCCAGTGGGGATCCAAAGAATAGCAGTCTGCCCGATTTCATAATTTTGCAAATAAACTATTCAAGTTAGTCTGGTGTCACCAGTGGTTTCCTCTTACACCCTAAAGGCCAGAGGGAGCCACTGAGGATTTTTGAGAAGAAGTGAAACCTGACTAGATGAAGGATCAGGAGATTTTTGTGAGCAGCACATGGGGCTGGAGCCAGACTGCCTGGGTTGGTTGCTTACTTGGCCACTAGCACATAGGCGGAGGGGCTGGGGGAGTAATTTATTATGTTTAGAATCCATTTCTCCATCTTTGAAAGGAGGGGGCTGGGTTAGGCTAGGGGTTCTTAACCTGGATTCCAGGAAGGGAGTCTCTGGATAGATTTCAGGGGCCCATAATCTTTTGGGAAAAAAACAACAAAACCAAACCAAAAACAAAAGAAAAAGAAAAAACAAACCTCGACCTTATTTTCATGAAACTTTGGTTTCTTTTGTGGTCTAATTTCGTTTTAGGCATTAAAAACATTCTTCCAAGCAGGGTTCCATGACCTTCTTTAGACTGCCTACCCCTGGACTCTAGGAGCCCTGAGATCTCTTCCAGTTTTAAATTGTGCATCATATCCAAGACTAATAATTGAAATGAAAGAGGAAAAGCCAGTGTATGAAGCAACTCTGTAATCATTCACCAAATGAGCCTTTATTAAGTACCTGTTATCTGTCAGGTGCTGTGCTAGGTCCTGGAGATGGGTTAGGGGGACAGGAAACAATCTCTACTGGCCAGGAGCTCCCATTCCAATGGGGAGAAGATAACACAAAAATAATTTGGACCAAGAAAGGTAGATGGGGGTGAACGGGGCAAGGGATGGGTATTAAAGGAAGTGGGGTAGGGTCTCGGGGCAAAGGCCTGGAGGTGGTGCGTTCCGATCTGGGGTGGATAGTTCAAAGCCTTGGAGGTGAGAGATGGAACGTTGTGAGGACCAGTTGGGTTGGAGTCCTGTTGTGGAGGGCTTGCAAAGCTAACCAGCAGAGGTCATAGCGGATCCAGAGGGCAATAGGGAACAACTGAATTTGGTTGAGGAGTCACATGACTTTGGGAGCAGTCTGTGGGGTGAGCTGGAGAGCAATCTAAGATTGTCACTGTGATCTAGGTGAGAGGTGATCCTCTGAGCCCACACATATGCGTGCCTGCCACCCACCATCACAAAGGAAGTCATCAAATGATCCCTCATTGGTGAAGGGAATGTAGCTTCTTCTGTCTTCCTGTCAAGCTGTGTCTTCAACTATGTCTACTTAGAACCCTGGAATTTGAGACCTGGAATGGAACATCCAGCCCAACCTCCTCCAGTTCCTCTGAAATACAAACAAGCAAAATGAAAAATGCCTCTGCCACTTTGTCATCTCTATTCTACTTAAACCCTTTCAGAGCTGATAATAGTTAAGATTTGTATAGTGTCCATGGATGTGCCAAGGGGCTTAGTGGATAGAGCACCGGCCTTAGAATCAGGAAGACCCCTCTTCAAGAACTCATTCCAGGTTCAGACGCTTACTGAGTCTGTGACCCTGCGCAAGTTACTTAACTGTTAGCCTCAATTTCCTCATCTGTAAAATGAGCTGGAGAAGGAAATGGCAAACCACTGCAGTATCTGTGCCAGGAAAACCCCAAATGGGGTCGTGACTGAACAGCTCTTTGTGCTAGGCCCTGTGCTAAGCACTTTATACTTATTATCTCCTTTGAATACACAGCAGCTTTGGGAGGGAGGTGCTGTGATGATCCCCGTTTTAGGGAGGAGGACACTGAGGCAAGCAGAGGTTACATGATGGGCCCAGAGACGCACAGAGAGGTGGGTAGGCAGGACCGCCTGGGCTGGCTAACCCTAACCTGGCTCAGGTCCTCCTGACTCCAGGTCTGGCCCTCTATCCCCAGTGCCCCTAACAGCCACCATGCTGATGCACTCAACACCCTGAGGCAGCCACTGTCTGTGATGACCAACTTTCTAATCAGTCCCAAATCTCTGAGGCATGGAGGAAAGGGAAAGAGGGGGTGGGGAGCACATTAGAGCCTTTCTGTGAGCACAGGCCCATGAAGCCATCCCAGCTGGAGCTGATTCAGACAACAGCAGCTGCCTCTGCTGGGACCAGATTCCCTCCCCTGTAGCTAATGCTCAGTTTGATGTCTTGGTTTGAGGAGGCCTTTGGCCCTTCCAATTCATTAACCTAGAAGAGCTGAACATTCACCCCCCCACGGTGTGGCTTCACTCTCTTTACCTAACACGTTCTGTTGAACTTCTCACCTGGGCTGAGGTATTCACCAGCCCCAGGCAAAGCCTAGGAAGAGGAACCAGAAAGGCCGGTGAAAAACCAAACCCCGAGTCCTTCAGGCCAAGCCTCTGAGGCTTGCTGCCCTCAGCCAGCCAGCTTTACAAAGAACCATTCTTGTGGAAGGAAAGACAAACAAACACCCCCCACCCTCCCCTAAGCCCCCAGCCCCCAGATTCAGTTTCTGTAAATCATCAGTTTATCGCTGGGGGAGACCTAAAGTGCCAAAACCAACCTCACAGTTTATGGAGGAGCACACTGAGGCCCAGCAGGCTTGACTGAAGTGTCCTCCAAGGATAACTGGCCTGGCACGGATCCAGACCCAAGTCCTGCCTCTTCTATACCATCCCTGGAAAACCAAGAGATGACAGGACTTGGCCTCTCCTCTTCTGGGTGGGGAGGTCTCCAGGAGGCCTCCAGCCCAGGCCCTCTCCCTCCCACTCTTCACCTTTGTGCTGGAGGCTCCTTTCTGCTCATTCATCTACACTGGGTCATCAGCTTCCTCTCTTAGCTTTAGCCTGAGCCAAGGCTTCTGCTCAGCTGAATCATGTCATTTCCTCCTTCTCCTTTTGCTTCCTCTACTCATCATCCCATGGTGATTTTCCCTCTCAGACCTAGATTTTTGACTCAGTCTTCTCTCTTCCAAGAAATTATCTTGTGGTTTGTTAAGCTAGTCATCTGTGTGACCGGAGCACTGAACACTTCAGTGCTCTCAGAGCCCTCTGATCAGCAAGGTGTGTTCAAAGGCTTCTCTGTCTGGGATCTGTGTCTTGGGGCTGCTGAGGACGCCCAGGGTGGGTGCTCCTCTACGACCCTTTTCTTCCTTGTGAACAAGCCCTAAGGATGTTTGAGGGCCCTGGGATGTGAAGGGACACAGGTACTAGGAGGTGAGATGGGGTTCTCCACTCCACCTCATACCTTCCTTATTCCAGCCAGACTGGCCTCCTGCTCTGGTTCTGCCTCCCTGACTTTGAAACATTCGACACTAGAGGGGTGGAAAAAGGCCTGGTCCTGAAGTCAGGAAGACCTGAGTGTGAGTGTAGTCCCTGACACTCCCTAGCTGGGTGACCCCAGGGAGGATGATATCAAAGTCTGGAAATCAGAAGAACCGGCAGGGGAGTAAAGGTTGGCTTGCTTTGGCAGTTTCCAAAATGGAGACCCCAGGAAGAGCTCACCAATGGGATAAAGTGCTGGCTTAACAAAGAGATGTCCCTGGGTGAGAAAGCCTTGGGGAAATGGGCTTCCTGGGGAGCCAGTGACTTCCATCTCGTTGGAAGCCTTTAAGCAGAGTCTGCGTGACCACCTGTCAGGTGTTTTGAGTTGGGGGATCCTTTTCAGATCAGATATGAGTGGCTGTGACCTCTTGCAACTTAGGCTTCTCTGACTCTAAAATAAAAGCTATTTAGAGTTGCATGGATCTCGGGGATCTCCAAACCTCTTATGGATGAGGGAGCAGGCTCAGTGAAAAGAAGAAATTTGACCAAGGTCACACAGTCTGTGCAAGGACATGAATCTGAAACTACCTCCTCTGATGTCAAGCCCATGCTCTTTGACTCTGGATTGAGGCTTGTGACCAAGTAGGCCTTCGGATTATGGTGACCTAGGAGACAATCCAGTTTCTCTGCAGGATCCCAGAGTAATTTAACTTGCTCTCCTTCCCTTATTCTCTATGTTTTCTATTCCACTTGGAGACCTCCTGGCACTGCTCTTACTTGTTGGGGGTCTGTGCTCTATGACAATTTCCTCAAAGGTCCCACTGACAGCCCCCCCCCCCATCATTTTTTTAAATTATGAAAGCATTGGTTGAGCAGAGCCGAGGCAGTATCTTCTTGTGGGTCTATTTGGCCAGCTGGGTAGGAGGTGATCCTGTGGAACTTGGGTGGATTCCCCATTGCCTAAGTCCAAACCTTGAGTCACCCAAAGCTGAGCCCCAGGGACTGCCTGTGGGGTCGGGAGAAAGGTCGCGACCAGCATGGTTGTCTCCTTCCCTCTTCACGGGGTGATCATAGTTCTTCAATCCCTGTTTAAGACACAAAAATCCTCAAGCTCAGGGCCAGTGTGTGGCTTCTTCCTTCTGGCCTTTCTTCTCAGCTCTGGAGCTCGGGCCCGTCTTTGCCTGCCTGTCCCCCCGCCTGGGTGATTCCTCTCCTGCTCATCCCCACCCAGTGTGGAGGTCGCCAGGGGCCAGGGACTCTCATCCATCTAATGTGCTCGTGAAGTTCTCAAAAAAGGTTCTGTTGTTGCCTTTGATCTGCTTGCCTTTCCCTCTGCATCTGCCCCAAGAAGGGGAATCTCCGAGTTATCCCCTGCCCTGTTTGCCTCCCTGCATGGCTGTGAGCCGACTGCACAGGGGGCAGAGGCCCCCGGATCATCTAAGCTGCTGTCTGGTTCAGATGATACAAGGTGGTGCTCACCTCTTACCGTTAGTCCTTTGGGAGCTCCACCTCAGTGGTCCCGTGATCCCTTGGTAAGGGCATCCTGGGCCTCAATTACCCTCCGGTGCCCTGGCGAGGCCCTTGTACTTCCCAGCTGATCTCTAGACTAAAAAGGGAGAAGGCAAGGGGGGTGGTGCTGTGTCTTGTGCGATTTGGCTTGGTTTGACTTCTCTGCTAGAGCAAGGGGGTGAGGTCTGCAAAGAGGTCTGGACTAGAAGACGGGCCCAGTGTCCATCGGGGCATCTTCCCCAAAACCTCAAATTTCGCTTTTGTCTGAGTCTGCTGAAGATCCTGTTATTAGAAAGCTCCATGGCTTTCTCTGGCTTCTCTGTCCTTTCTCAACAGCCCCCAAGTGGCCTTTTCCCCAGACAGATGCAAGTAAAAGTGCTGACATCAGAGATTTGTAAATAAACAGAGCTCAACATACACCAGCTTGGCCTCTGGGCCTTCTTCCAGGAGTCCCTGCAACACTGACCTTGGTTCCAGTTTTCAAAAGAGCCCACAACTCAGAGAACTGGCTTTCACACCATCCTCTTCTCCTCCCACCCTGTTATAGCCTCTGCATGGGGCAGTCACCTTAGCAATCATCCCATCATGTCTAGAGGCTCAGAGAGCGCTGGAGTTGTCACCCAAGGCCAAGCCAGTGGCAAGGAGCTGAACTGGGATCCGATGTGCATCTTCTGCCTCAAGAGCCCTGTGGCTCTCTCTCGCCACCCCACAGCATCCCTGCTGTTGTACATCAAACTCAGACAGAAAAAGCTAAACCTTCTACTCTATGCAGGGCACCGTGGGCCAGCAGCGAGACTGAGTGAGCGGATGCAAAGCCCTTTTATCCAAACGAGAGCGTGAAAGTCAAAGGTGTACTGAGTCAGGGACGTTTGATGTGGTTTCTACAAAGGATCAGTCAGCCCTTCAGAAATGGTTTCACGTGGATGAAGCAGGAGTGGCCCAGCCTCAGTGTTTCACAGGGCTGGATCCTGCTTGCACCCCTTGGTTCCCCAACTTCCTTCAAAGCACAGTGTGGTCTCCACCTGTGACAGAGACGAGCCTGCTACTCTTCCCACTTAGGTGTAACTTCTTCCTCTTGAACATTGTGCCTAGGATTTCCCCATGTAAATGTTGAACCTCTCTTCCACCCCAGAACAATATAATCTCCCAGAGGACAGCGTGGGGCCCTGTCATTGCTTTTTTGGTGTCCCCAGTGCCTAGCACAGAGCTTTGCACAGAGGGACACCCCTTGGCTCTCAACCTCAGTCTTCCTCCCAATTTCCCTCTCCATTGCCCCAACAGCTAACCTATTTCAAAGCCTCTCTCTACCCTGTGCCTAACATCTATCCTTTTCCTCTCACACAAGGTGGGGTCCTCATCCCTTTCTGCCCAGACTCCTGCTGTGGCCCCCTCGTTGAAAGTCTCTCTCCCTCCCCACAACCTTCAAGGTGATTTTCCTACAGCACAGGTCAGACCATGTCCCTCCTCTGCTCATACGGCACTAGTGGTCTCCTGTTGCCTCTGGATTGAATGACAGGTTCCTCAGTTTGATGTTTGCTGTCCTTCAGGAGGCACGATTCCAGCTGACCTTTGCAGGCTCATCAGCCCTCATTTCTGTGGCCCAGCCAGAGTGACCCACTGACTGGTCAGCCCCTTGTACGTATCACTTCTCCAGAGGCTGTCTGCTATGCCTCCCCCTCTCCTGCTAACAAATCGCCTGGCATTGACTTGGGAGGGATGTTGCATTTACAGGGATACTCTTTCCTCTGACAGATTGGAAGCCCCTTGAAGGCAAAACTGGTCCCTCTTTGTCACTTTATCTGTCATGACTCACTCATTAGCATCTAGTGACTGTCACACATCAGGCTCTTAATATGCCTTTGTTGATGGATCGGTCACTTTGGCTGTGAAGTAGGAAAAAGGAGGAACCAATTTTCTTTTTCTTTTGAGGGATTTCTGGGTAGTGGGGAAGCACATTTTAGAAGTCAGGGGTTTGCCTGAGTCACAGGCCAGCTTGGGAGGGTGTGAATGGCCTGAAGAGAGAGGGAGGCATGGACTGGGGCGAGCCATCCACCATCCTAGTGGGTGTGGCAGGGAGGGGACAGATGTGAAATAATCAGAAATAAAGATGAGTGTGGGTTGCTTTTTATCTCGTGTGTGTGTGTGTGTGTGTGTGTGTGTGTGTGTATGTGTGTCCTTACCTACATCTGAAACTTAAATTTCTGTCTGGGGTGGGGAAGGGATGATAAGAGGAACAGAAGTCCAACCTGGCCAGGCTTGTGGTGTTACCTGGAGTTTCAGTCTCAGGTTCCAGACCAATGTGTATCCTTTTTCTCAGAGTCTTCTCACACTTGTATTTGTCCAGTTGTGCAGACAAACAGACGTGTAGACCTGAGACGTGAGGCTGGTGGATGGGCCAATGAGACTTACCTAGCTTTTGAGAAGAAGCTTTTTTCTTTCTTTATTTTTTTCTTTTTGGAGGGGGAAAGGCAGGGCAATTGGAGTTAAGTGACTTGCCCAAGGTCATACAGCTCATAAGTGTTAAGTGGCTGAGGCTGGATTTGAACTCAGGTCCTCCTAACTCCAGGGCCAGTGCTCTATTCACTGCACTACCTAGCCACCCCTTGAGAACAGCTTCATCACAGGTTTTGTGGTTTTGCAGAATGTGGGCCAGTAAAATGGGAAGCACCCTGAAGACGATCCTGTCTAAACCCCCACTGGCAGGAGCCTTCTCTCCAATGTCATCTGCTCCCATGGCTTCATCTCATTGTAGAGGACTTCCAGATTCCTGCTTCCATATTTGATCTGTTTCCTGAGCTCCCATTCCCCATCACCTACTGGACATTTCACATGGGGATGTCCTATAACCATCCCCAAATCAGCATGGACAAAAGAAAACTCCTCTTTCCACTCAACCCATCCCTCTTTTGAACATCCTCATTGTGGGTGAGGGTGCTGCTATCTTTTCAGTCCAGTGGTCGGCCTCTTTGCCCCTTCTAGGCTTCTTGCTTTTCTCCATCTCACATGCCAGTCAGTCACTGGACCTTGTTTCTGCCTCCACAGCATCTCTCACATGTCTTCCTGTCTCTCCTCTCTCAACACTTCCAGATGAGCTCAGACTCTCCATGGTCTCTTGATCCACTGCAATAACCTCCTACTTGGTCTCCTCCCCTCCAGCCTCTGCCCACCCTGATCCATCCTCCACTCAGAGGCCAAAAGATGTTTTCTAAAGATCAGCTCTTGTGCCCTGCCCTGCTGTCCCACACACATTCTAAGGAAAATCCAGCTGGCCTCTGTTACTGTTAGGATCAAATATAAACTCTCTTTGACATTGAGATCTCTCTACAGCCTGGCTCCAGCCCAACCCTCCTGTCTTCTTACATGTTTACCCCTTCACAACTACTCTTTGGTCAATCCAGTCATCTTGTCCTGCTTGCTACTTCTCAAACGTGATACCCCATCTCCCACTTCCCTGCCTTTGTCTTGACTTTCCCTGGTCCTCTCTCCCCAGTGGATTTTCTTCTAATCCAGGGTTTCCTTCAGGACTCAGTTTATGAGGCCCCTTCCACATGGACACTTTCCACTACCTTAGTTACTAGTGGCTTCCCTCCCCAAAGTGTGTATATCTTGTACATAGCATCCATCTATCTATTATCTCTCTTTCATGTATGTTTTCTGTCATCTCTCTCTCTTTGTCTCTGTCTCTCTGTCTGTCTCTGTCTCTCTGTCTCTCTCTCTGTCTTTCTCTGTCTCTCTCTGTCTCTGTGTCTCTGTCTCTCTCTCTCCCGCTCTCTCTCCCCCTTCTTGAAGGCAGGAGCTGTCCCAGCTTTGGCACATAGTAGGAGCTTAATAAATCTTTATCAGTTGAGTGATGTACATGTGGCCCATCAGGCTTTTGTTGCTTCTTTAACCCCTGTTCGTTTATTCCCATTAGAAGTAGACTGGATGGCTAGGGTGTTCAGAAGCTAGAGAAATGACAACATGTGTAGACCATTCTCTTCCATGTGTTTGTTGCACAGATCAGGGGACTTGGTGAGAGGAGCCTGTGACTGGTGGGGAGGGGGGCAGCAGGACTGGGGGAGGAGGGAGGACTGGCCCTTGGGGAGGTTACCTTTGCATTCTGCATCATCGTTTGCTGGCTGAGCCTTAGGGTTTTAGAATTTTGTTGCTTCCATCTGGCCCCTCTGATCTCCCTCTAACTCATTGGTTCTCAACCTTCCTAAATCCATGACCCTTTAATATAGTTCCTCATGTTCTGGTGACTCCCAACCATAAAATTATTTTTGTTGCTACTTCGTAACTGTAATTTTGCTACTGTTATGAATCTTAATGTAAGTATCTGACATGCAGGATGTATTTTCATTGTTACAAACTAAATATAACCCACAGGTTGAGAACCACTGCAAGTCTAACTCATTGCTTGCTGCCAGTTTGTGAGCCACCAGAGTTCAAGGGCTGTGGCTCCCACATATGGCTCTATGTCATCCTACTCATTCTCTTGACTTGGTGCCTCCAAAGTGTTGGCTTGGTGGACTCGACTCCGGCCAGGCTGGCCGGGTGCTGCTTCCCTCCTCCCCAACGCTGCCATTCCTATTTACTCTCTTCAACTTGCCCTGAGCTTCACCTCTTTCAGATATTTCAAATGACTTTGGGCCAGTCACTATCTCCTTCCACCTGATTGGATTTATAATGGAATCAGGTGTGCACTTGAATCTTACTTCTTCCACTTTGCTGTGTGATTGAGGGAAGTCATTTAGTCAATAGTCAAACAATTACCAAACACCTACTGTGTGCCAGCCCTGAAGTACAGATGTGAGAGGCAGTCACTGCCTTCAGGGAGCTTGGGATCTTTGGGGGAGCCGAATCTCCCCAGCAGCACATGGGACCTCACTGCGCCTTCCCTGCCTCCTCTGTAACATGGAGGGGTTGCCTTATTTTCTCCTGGGTCTGCCCATGTGTCACCTGTTCCTAGAGGGACCTTTCAGTGCCACATGCTGCCATTCTGGACTCCTGATGGCCACCTCTCCACAGAACCCACTAGAGCATCATTCAAAGTGTTAGACCCATTCAGAGCCCTGCGGTGCCTCCTGGACTCATTGGGAGCTAGAGGGGGATGTGGGGCACAGAGCTTCTAGAATTAGAAGTGTGGATACAAACATACACACACACAGACACACACATAGACACACACATACCACACACACACATACCACACGTTCACCACATACACCCCACACACTCGTACATACAAACACACACACCACACATACACACACCACACACTAATACATACACACACACCACAGTCACATAGACACAGACATACTCTCACACACACATATACACCATACACACCACACATACCACACATACTCACATATACACACCACACTCACATACACACACAGACACACACACGCAACACATACATACACACGCACACCACACACACATACACAGAAATACACACAGATTTACACACTCACACAACACACACACACACACACACACACACGCTGACACACCCCAAGCCTTGGGAAGGTTTAGCTGCTTCTCTGCCTCGTTGTCATGATTCTCTGACCCGACCTTGACTTTTGTACCAGTTGCCTGGCAATGTGGCTTCAGACAGGAGAAAAAGAATAAAGAATTCCTCTGTGGACTTCAAAACTAATATATTTTCACTTCTGGATCACATTTATTTTAAAATATCTCCTCGTATTGTCTCACATCCAACGAAACATCCTGTGTCTCCATGCTAACTTTTTATAAAACATTTATTCACACCATGAAATAAATTGGGCTCTGCAAGCAGACTGCTAATGTGTTCTAATTCCATTGAAACCTGCCATTCTCCTGTTTTCTTTGCTTATCAACATCTTAAAACTTTGGCCTATGTTTATACGGCAAGGTCAGAGCACATTTCACAATGCATCAAGTGGATTGACTGTCAGAGCTTTGTGTAGAAGATGATTTTTTTTCAAATTGAAAGAGTTAGTCATGATACCCTCCCTTCCATCTCAGTCTCTGAGCCAGTAAGCTACTGCCATAGTTCCATCTCTTTGTCCTTCAGTTGTGAAAGAACCAGCAGTGATTGAATTCAACCCCATCATTCACCTGGGAATGGCTTGTAGTTGTTAGCAAGTGAGTTCTGCCATCAATGTCTGGTACCTCTGGCAGGACCTCAAGCATCCCAATCTGTGTATGATGCTTGAAGTTTACAAATGTGTATAACTAGCAAAAAGAGAGAGAGGAGGCAAGAGGGAAGGGAAGGAGATAGGGAAGAGGGGGACATGTGTGTTAGGGGGGAGTCTGGGCTATGTGGTTTGAAAGCAAAGGACTTTTCTTGGAAACATTAAATTATCTCTTAAGGATTCTAAATATTACTACTTGAGCATCTCTGGCATTTCACAATCTGAGATTGGTGACTTCCTGGATCTGTGACATTTGGAGGAAATTTTCACTTGGTCTGGAATCTGCTTAGACTATGAAGACACCCATCTCTTGTATAATGTCTGACCTTTCAACTTGGCCTTCATAACTTTACACATAATACATGCACACAGACATACACACATTCATATACACACTCATGTGTACACACATATCATTCATAAGGTCTGTATGTACTCACAAACACGCCTGCATAGACATAGCACATATAAACACTCATACACACCCCCACAGACCAGCCACATTCACATGCATATATACTAACACACATGCACACTCATACATACGTGCAGACACTGCATGTATGTACATGTATATATAGTTATATGCATAATTGTGTCTCCATATGCATATATATACACACACATATTTTTATATATGTATGTGAATGCGTGTGTGTATGTGTGTGTGTGTGTGTGTGTGTGTGTGTGTGTGTATAAACTAGAAATTAGACCTGAGATTTTCCGTCACAAACTCTCCAGATATCAAAGCTCTTTTGACAAATGCAGGTTAGCACCTTCTCTGCTACCTACAGGCTTAGGTAGTTACCTGGTGACATTTATTTGAGAGGAGAAAAGTGTTCCTTGCATATCCTCTGACTGAGCTGGGAACTGGTCCAGTTCATGAGAGCTGACAGGTCTCGATTCTCTGAATGATGCACTCGTGGCAAGGGTGTTCATGGTATCAAGAAAAGCATGGGTTTAAAAGCTGTGTGAGACACTTCCTGGTTTTGTGATCTCTGTGAGCCTCAGTTTCCATATCTGTAAAGTGGAGATAATCGTGCCTGTAGCTTGTACCTCACAAGGTCACGGTGAGGCTCGTGGGAGATTAGGGCTTCCAGGTTCTTTGTGTGCTTTGTGTCAGTATCAACCCGTCATTATTGAGGTGGCTGTTAAACCATACAGTGGGATGGTCGAGAAGAGGGTTCAAAGCTGTGGAAAAGGGAAGGAGAGGAGTGATATACTGAGGACAAATGGCCAAGGCCAGGTCCTCGAGCCCAGAATTTTCTTTCTCTCCACAATGTTTCATTTTAGTTTTGTTAATCCCTAAGGTCTGGCATGGAGCTGGGCCCATAGTAGGCGCTTGAGAAATGTTCATTGACTTGCTAACGGGGATGAGGGAGAGCAAAAGGGCTCAGTCCACTCCCAGGTGGTGCTCCAGGTTCCCCAAGGTGTTTTCTTGATGCAGGTCAGACTGCTAGTTCTCACAAGATGCTCTTTCTAACGTGCTTTCTTCTTTGTCACTTACTCTGCCCTGGCTTTGACCTTGGCATTAGGGGGAGGCCCATACTGGAAGGGTAGGGGATCCCCAGAACCAAAGAGAGTGTGGGACGCTGCCTTCCCATCAGAGTTTGGGTGCCCCCATCCTGGGGGAAGGGGGTGCAGGAAGGAGGCTGGCTAGGAATTCTGGAGCTGGTGACTTGGGGTCTCTAACCCTGCTGAGGGCAGGGGCCAAGGATGTGTTTCTTTGGTAAATCCCTTCATTAAGAACAGAGAAGGCTGTTGATGACAGTTGATGACAGTCAATGACAGTTGGGAAGAATCCTAACTCAGGCATACGAGGGTGTAAGTGAATCCCAGCCTGGCCATTTAGGGCATCAATGACTGTGGCCAAATCATTCCACCTCATGGGCCCCAGTTTCCTCAGGTGTGAAGTGAGGTGGTTGGATTGGTGATGTCTGGGGACCTTCCAGATTCCACTTGAGGGTCTGGTGGTCTTGGAGAAGGAAACTCCTGTGCCGGGTGATGATGCCAGTCACGTGCTATCCTTAGTAAAGGGTCCTAAAGGTTAATTCCTAGGCATGACCTTTGATTGCGTCAAGTCCAGATAATGTACTCTATCTGCATTTCTGTCTCCAACAGTGTGCCGGGACTTTGCCGTGTTAGAGGACCATACGCTGGCGCACAATCTCCAGGAGCAAGAAAGTGAGTTGTGGCCCAGGCCGCCTTCTCTCTTTTGTAGCTTTGATCAGTCACACTTCCAGAAAGTGCCACGAAGAGACAGTCAAATGGGTCCATAGAAGGGTGGGTGTGAATATTGACCCTTGTAGCCAAGTAATGTTAATGATGGGGAGCAAAGACAGCCTCTTGGACTGAGGGGGATGTTACGGGGGGAGCAGTGGGCAAGAAGAAAGTTGGGAGGTCTCCTTCTGGGCCTTGGGCTGTGAGACCAGGAGCTGCAAAGATGGGCTGGGGGAGGGGACAGGGTTTGGGGGGAGGAATCTGCCCATGCCCACAGCAGGTGCTCATCGGCTTGTTACTAAGGAGATGAGCTTAATCTGGATCCTCCTTTTTCTGTCTCCTTGACTTTTGTATGTGTGTGTGTGCACATGTATATGTATGTGTGTGTGTGTGTGGGAGGGGGGAATCTAGGAAGGATCTGAGCCACATGCAATGGTATCTCATATACCTAAATACCTTACTCTAATCTGCCATTGTTCATAGCTTTGTTTGAAAGTAACATCTTGTATGTGAATGGAGGAGAGGGCAGGGCCAGCCTAAATGGGCAAAGCCATTTCCTCCCTGAGAGTCTCCCACTGCAGTGAAATCTGAGCCCTAGTCTAAGTTAAAAATAAAAATGGCACCAGCAGAGCAAAGAGTTGCCAGTGCCCGAGCATGGGCAGGGCCTTGCTGACCTCTCCTGTCTCCACTCAGTTGAACATCATTTGGCATCCAACGTGCAGCGAAACCGCCTAGTTCAGTATGACCTTCAGGTGGCCAAGCAGCTGCAGGAAGAGGAGGATCTGAAGGCCCGTACCCAGATCCAGAAACGCTACAAAGACATGTGAGTCGGTCCCCAGGCCCTGTGGGTGCTGACTATGGCCCTCTCCCAGACCGCTGCCTAGATGCAGTGCCCGACACCTCAGGGGCCTGTCCTTAAGAGTGTGAGGAATACAAAGGATGACTCCATAGCACTAAGGTATGGGTGAAGTGCTGCACACATACACACACACCCCCACACACACCCACACCCCCACACACACCCACACCCACACACCCACACCCACACCCACACACACACACACACACACTCTCACCACACACACTCACTCACACACTCTCACACACATACACTCACACACTCACATACACACTCAAGTCAAACATCACAACAACCCCATGAGGTGATCAGTGCCAGGCATTATCCCTCTTTCCAATCACTGGCTGGTGCATGTCAGAGGCTGATTGGAGTCCAGGCTTTCCTGCATTTATCGGATCCTGGAATGTCAGAACTGAGAGGGAATCTCAGTGACTCCTCAAGTTCCTGCCCTTCCCCAACTTGATAGAGTTCCAAGCTCAGAAAGGCTACGAGGCTGAGTCCAGTCTGGAGCTCTCTGCTTCCATGTTGACCTTGTCTGCACCCCTGCCCCAAGGTATCTTAGAATCAGAGCCACAGGACTGCATGGGCGTTCAGTGGCTCTCTAGTCCAGAGATATCTTACCTAAAATCAGTGCTTTGGACACGATGCCTGAGAAGCTGTCCAGCCTCTGCTTAGAGACCTCCAGGGATGGGGAGTAAGGAGTCAGTCTGCTTCTCTTTGGGACATTTTTCATTGTTAACCACCAAGGATGGGGAGCTCACTACCTCCCTTTGGATCCTCTGTCATTGTTAGGAAGCTTTTTCCTGCATCACTTCTGAATTTTCTTTTTTCAACTTTCATCTGTTGACTCAGAATGCTAGTGTTAGAAGGAAGCTGAGGATCCTCTAAGCCAACCTATTTAGAGCTGAGGCAAGCAGTAAGTCAAGCATTGGTGAGTTACTTGCTCAAGGTCCCATAGTGAGTTCGTCTGAGTCAGGGGGGTTTTCCCTCTTCTGCACATGGGTCCAGTTTCAGAGATCCAGCCCTGGGGATGCCATCTCTTGTACACAACAGTCCTCTAAATGTGTGTTGGACAGAGCCATTTTACTGTCTTCTAGATTTTGAAAGGTTCATATGTGGTAGAGGGATCAGACGGTTTATTTGGCCCAACAAGAAAGACCAGGAGCATCAGGCTGAAGGAGCAAAGTGGCAAAATGAACTGGATTTCAGCCGGGGCAGAAATGGTGACCAAACCTAATGCAAACCTGCCCCCTAAATCCAACCCAGATCTTACCCCCAGTGGGAATGGTTCCCTGGGTGCCTGGGCAGGGCCTGGGCTCCTTTCTGTTCCCCAGCTTCCAGAAGAGCCTCTGAGAACTCAGCCTGGATTCTCCTTCCCGGGAAGTTGGCAGCAGGAGCCACTGAGATGCCTTCTGACTCTGGAATCTGCCCCTGAACAGCTTGGAAATAGGAGACCATGATTGTGAGGCCCTTGTTGGGCTAGGGTCATGTGCTCAAATTAGAGACAGTGTGGTTTCTTTCCTTCCTTCCTTCCTTCCTTCCCTCCTTCCCTTCCTTCCCTCCTTCCCTCCTTCCCTCCTCCCTCCTTCCCTCCTTCCTCTCTCTCTCTCTCTCTCTCTTTCTCTTTCTCTTTCTTTCATTCTTTCCTTCTGAAGAGGGAAAAAGACTATGACCCCTCAATCCTCAGCAAGGGTGCTTTTTGTCACCTCTCTCTTTAGATGGTGACCAGGGAGACAGATTTGTGAAAGAAAATGTCCTTATTTAAGGGGAATTTGTTGAGGCTTCTAAAGACAGTTAAATGAAGAAATTTAAACTGGAGGCTGAGTCAGCTAGAGACATTATCCAGCTCTGTTAACTCACCTTCAGGGTGCCTAGGGCTGGGTCAGTGAGACTTCCTCCTGCACCCCAAGTCTGTGCTACTCATCTGGTCTTCTGAAGTTTGCATGAAATCCAATTAACTTCTGGTCTTTCTAAATCTATCAGTTGTCACTTAATCCCTGAAGCATTTTGTCTCTTCTGGAATGTTGGTAGGAACCATAGTCATGCAGTGTGTGTGGCTCAGTGTGCTGGTACAGCTGGGGCCTGTGATGACCATCAGCCCTTCCCTTTTCCCTCCAGGAAGACTAGCATACCCAGCCAATGCACCCAGCCCGTGTTCCATGGAAGCCGATGGGAGGGTTCCTAGAAACCAATAAGGAGCAGCTGGAACATGAACTAGGTCCACATCAGCTGCTTGGTTTTGCGCAGCCCAATTCCAGAGGCCAGCTGAGCTGGCCAGGCTTCACCCATTGCCATCCCTCTCTTATTGCCTGAAGATTGAGCAGTCTGTTGCTTTGAAGGAAGTCCACCGAGCAGAGACACGGACTGAAGGCAGAATGTTGGTTTGCCTATGTCTAGGTTTAAAAAAACACCAAGCTGAGTGGGCTGTGATCTCACTGGCAGAGAAATGAGGCGTTTTCTGTTTGGCTCCATAGAGCAGCAGTAGGAGCAGTGAGGACAGGAAAGGAGGCAAATTCAGCCTTTGTGTCGGGGAAAGAAACAACAACTTATTTCTAACAATTCAAGCCTTCCCAGAGTGCAATGGGCCACCTCAGGAGGCACAGCTTCTCCTCCCCATAGGGTCCTAGCTTGGGCACCTGAAGACACTTTTAAGGACTTTTAAGCCAACTCCCTCATTGCACAGTTGAGGAGACTGAGGCTCAGCTTGTTAAGTGACTTGCCCAAGGTCACCCAGTAGTCACCATGAGAAGCTTGTTTGAAGCCCCATCCTCTAAAGGTGTCTTGGGTCCCTTTGGGCCCTTCTAACCCTGGGGTGCTGTAATTCATTGAAGAAGAACAGGGACATCCCCTGGCTGAATCAGCCAGCTTATCCGTGTATCAGCTCAGCCCTCTAGTTGTTAGCCATTGGCCCCCTGAACCCTGATAGCATCACCTCATCTTGGCATTCGATCCTTCCCCCCAGATCTGGTGCCAAGCTACCTCGACGTCCCCTTCTCATGTGCGTGCATGGTCTTGCTGTACTGAGCCACTGGTCGCTTCCCCCACTCTCCCCCATCTGCCTTTGGGGACCTTGTTCTCTGTGTTTGGAATGCCTACCCTCCAAGGCTCTGGGAGCAGCTCTAGCTTTCCTCTCTGAAGATTTCTCTGCTTCCCTCCCCCCCCCCTCCCCACTTAGAACCTTCCCTGGCTCCCTACTGCCCATTGAATAAAGCACAGATATCCTCATGTGGCTCCCAGGATTCACACAATTTGGCTTCTGCCTCACTTTCCAATCTTGTTTCTGGTGCTTACCTCTGTGCTTCCCGCCTGCCCCCAGACCTGTGAAAGGCCTCCTTCCTCCTCACACCTTTAGAAACGCTTTTTGTCCCAGGGGCCTCTGGGGTCTGATCTCCCTCCTCCTTGCTCCCCAGCTTGCTCCCTCCTCTCTTTTTCCTGCCTAGGCATGGCTGTGTTTCTGGTTTGGCCCCAGCACCGCCCGCCTGGTATTTCTCTTGTGTCTTTACTCGCCATCTTCTCCTATGCCCCTCTGGGACTACAGGAATGGTAACTCCTTGAGGGCAGGCCCTTGGTCCCTTTGGTCTTGTTCTCCCCAGTATACTCTGTTTTAGTTTTTGGTCCAGAGTCATGATATCATCCTTGTGGAGGATCCCTAAGGTGCAGACTCCCTCCAGGAGTGCAGACAGGCACATGTTCCGGAGCTTTATCTGAGAGGGTGGCAGTGTGTGGCAGGGGCAGGGGCTGAAGGCAGGCCTCCTTGGCTCTGTGCCAGACCCCCGGCCCACCAAGCACCCTGTCCTACATGCCATCTCCATAAGGAGGCACTTTTCAAATCTTGGGATCAGATTCATTGAAAGCCCAACATACAGATGGCCAGGTAGCTATGGCATTTCACCTTCCTAGTCTAGCTCATGCTTTCTGCCTCATCTGCTCCCTGTGAGCAGGAGCCCCTGGGTAGAGGCCACTGCTCCCAGTGGTGGGAAGCCTCCACTCTCAGCCCACCTGGGAGCCTGGGCTGTGCCAGCTGCCTGTGGGTCTACTGACCGCTCAACAACGCCCTTAGCCTTCCTTCCTCAGGATGCCCAGGTTTCGTGTCCTCCTATCCATGACAAATGTGAGTTCTTAGAAACAGCCAAGAGTGGGGCAGAGAGGGGGATAGGAAGGAAGCTGATTGGCTGGGGCACGTCTCTTCCCCTTCCTGTGTCCACTGTGGCTGAGGTGCCACAAAGGCAGGGAGGCCAGGTGGCTCCCTGTCTCATCTCTGTGGGTTGGTTCTTGACACTGCACTAATTCTTCCCCCTACCCCCTTGGCTTACCCTCAAGACAGCCAGTTGGCACCCCAGGAGGGAGGGCTGGCCTTGGAGTCAGGGAAGTTGAGATTCCATCCCTACTTCAGATACTTAAGAGCTGTGTTACCCTGAGCAAGTCACTTAACCCCACTCAGCCTTGGTCTCCTCATTTGTAAGATGGGGGCAGTATTAGTGCCTGCATCATAGGATCATTGTGGGGGCTGAGGAGAGGCTACTTACAAAGTGTTTATAAAGGCTTCTGTGCCATCTGACGTGGTCTGGCGCTAACCGTTGGGACCCTTCTCCACACCTGCCTGTCTGAGGAGTGATTGGCTACTTGGAGGGCAGCAGCAGTGGCATTTCTTGAGAAATTCTTTTCCTTAAGTGAGAGGTTGGTGCTGTGAGCTCCTCCAAGCAGGACCAGAAGCTGTAGAAAAGAACAAGAGCTTTGCTCCTCCCTGTGTCGACTCCATGTTCTTTAGTATGAACGGAGTCCCAGAGTCCTTAGGATCTTAGGAAGGAGTACTGTGTGACCCTGGGCAGGTCACTTACCCTATCCCTTTCAGTTTCCTCATCTGCCAAATGGGTATAATACCAGCACCTCCCTCCCAGGGATGGCGTGAGGATCCAATAAGATCTTTAGCATGGTGCCCAGTGCAGAGTAGGGGCCGCATCACCACTGACTCCCTCCATCCCTTCCCCATACTGGGAACCCCTACACTGGGGCTTGGTCCACAGTGTCCAGTTAGCAAAGACCCGCAGCCCCCAGCCAAACAAGGCTTGCTGCTGCCACCTGCGCAGAGAGAGGGCGGGGGCCAGGAGGGCAAACTACTTCTGATTGTCCTGAGTAACACGTTTTTGTCTCTGTTGTGCATCTTAGAGAACAGCAGGACTGTGAAATCGCTCAGGAAATCCAAGTCAAGCTGGTCATTGAGGCAGAACGCAGACGCCTTCAAGAGGAGAAGGATGAGGTACTATGAGCGCTTGGGGTGCCAGGCTGGAGGGGGACTTCTGGGAGGGTCCCTGGCCTGTGGGAGGGTTGCAGGCTTCTGGGAGGGCCTCTGGGCTGTGGGAAGGCCACTGGCCTGTGGGAGGGCCTCTGGTTTCTGGCAAGGCCACCAACCTGTAGGAGGGCCTCTGGCCTGTGGGAGGGCTCATGGCTTCTACGATTGCAGCATCAGATGGAAAAGGGGCAGGGGGCTCGTCAGCCTCTTGTAATTTGGGAGGAGCCATCCAGCAGCTGGCCCTGCACAGGTCCCCTGGGATAGACTTCTCTCAAGATTAGAGAGAGAAATGAAACTGGGGGGATGTGCTGGAGGGCTTCCAGGCCTGTGATTGCCTTTGGCTCTGCCCTTGGCAGCACACTGGATGCCTGTGACTTGTACTCAGGGTGTGGAGGGGAGTTGGGCAAGGTGAGGCCTGGGGCTCACCCCGATATCTCCTCTCTCCCTCACCACTTCCATCCTGAAGAAGCAAAGGCAGGCAGTTGGCTTTGGATCCCTGTTTGTTTTGGGGTTGCCGGTGTATTAGAGCTGTTATATGGCCTTGGAGAGCTGAAAGCTGACCCTGGTTGGGGTGAGGGCTTGAGCTGGCAGAGCAGGGTCCTCTTTCCCCCTGACTTTAGGCAGCTCTGTCCATACAAGGACTCTGTGCCCATCTGCAGCCTGGCCTTGCTATGGAGCCACTCAGGGGCCCTTCCTTCTGCCACACCCCCTGCTCTGGGTGGTTCCAGAGGGAGGGTAAGGTCTCCTCATCTGCAGCTGGAATGGACCTTGGAGGGCTTCAGATGCCTGCCTTTCATTTTGCATGGGAGGAAACTGAGGCCAGTAGAAAGGAAGGGGCTTGGCCCAGGGCACAGGGCAGTAAATGACCGAGGTAGCATGTACACACAGGTTTTTTCCACTGTGTCCCCTGAGAAAGCGAATCCAACAAAGCAGACGGGAGAAGAGGGAAAATCTGGGGCCTCACCTTCCACACACGACAACATTCTGGAAAGGAGTCATTCAGTCACTGCATGAGCTTGTATTGCTGGGGAAGCTGGGAGGCTCAGTGGGTAGTGCACTGGGCCTGGAGTTAACAAAACCTGAGTTCAGATACTGCCTTGGACACTTAGCAGCTGTGTGACCCTGGGCAAGTCTGTTCCCTCTGCCTGCTTCAGCTTCTTCACCTGTAGAAGAAGGATAATAACACGTCCCTCCTAGGCTTCTTGTGGGAAGAGAATGAGACATCTGGAAAGAGCTTGAAAATATTCCTGCCCGGTAAAAATTCTACCAGTATTGTTACTGTTGTTATCTTGGCAGGCCTTGGGGTCATTGTCCCAGAGGTACCTGAGCAAGTGGGATCTTCCTTCTTTCCCTCCATCTTTCCCGTGCTCTTGCTTCCTTCGTCGGTGTCAGGCACAGGGGGGCTCCTCCTCAGCTCACCCTTGGAAGATCACTTGGGGTCCTCATGCTGTAGAAGGCCTGAGGTCAGCAGAGCAGCCCATAGGACGCTGGACTGGGCCTCAGAGAAGTCAGCCAGACCATTTTTGTACCAGGTCACTGGAAGGCACTTATTTAGATGCTCTGAATTATTTTCGCTCCTTCCTTTTGTCAGTACAAGGCATCTTTCTGTGGAAGAAAGTGCAGCCTTCCTCCAACTGTGATTTTACCCGGGGCCTCAGCCTGGCAGTGAAAGACGGGGTTGTTTTTGGGAGACAGGAAGGCCAGTCTTTAAAAAGATCAGCGGGAGGAGCGGCTCCCCATCAATGCACCCAGTGTCCCAGTGAGGGGAGGGCAGAGGGGGCAGTGGGCAGGATTTCAGCAGGAAGCTGGTGGGGAAAATCTACACCTACTTTCCAGTTTTTTGGGGGGTGCCTTCCTAAGGGAGCTGCATCTGCTGGTAGCCTCTTAACTGGGCTGGCTTAGTCTGCAGGGGGAGATGTGAACTGAAGCTGAGAGGGGGAGAAGGAAGCCCCCTTAGCAGCTGCCTCGAAATGAAATGGAACTTCATGCCCTGCCCCCCAGGTTCTAGGCCTCCAAAACATTTCCCCCTCCCCATATCATCCCTTCCAAGTTGGAATGAAGTACCAGCCTCCCCTCACCCGTCTATTTCCCCCCTCAATCCCCTCCCTCACTAGTCCTGCTCCTTCCTCAATTCCCTCTCCCCCAATTCCCCTCCTTTTTCTGGGTTACCTGAACTTGGCCTGGAGGAAGTTCATTTGGATCAGTCTGTACCTGTGGCCCTTCAGACTCTCTGGTCTCAAGGGCAGGATTTGAACTCAGGTCTTCTGACTCCGGAGGCTGATACAGTAAGGTAGATGAGCATCAGGGCTTATAGCAGGAGAGAAGAGGAGGAAGGTCTGTGGCTGAACAGTTGGATGAATTGAAGCTACCTGGTGTACAACTTACCCACTATATTGATGATATCATGATACAGGGAAAAGATGCAAAAGACGTGGAGAGGAGTTTGACCCTTCTAATTGAGCATATGAAAGGTAAAGGGTTGGAAATTAACCCTGCAAAGGTGCAAGGACCAGCTCAAAATGTAAAACTTTTGGGTATACAATGGAACAAGGGACTACGAGAGATTCTTCCACAAGCCCGACAAAAGATTCAGGAGGTGGAATTGAAAATGGGGAAAAAGTGAACATTGGCCTTGTGCCTTCAGGCTGGCAGAATGTTTGAAGTCTGAGGCTGGTGCTTTAGTGTCCTCATTTAGAGCTAAGAAAATAAGGCAGAGAGAGGGTGAGTGACTTATCCAGGGTCACCAAGCTAGGCAAGTAACTGAGGCAGGATTTGAACCCAGGCCTTCCCGACTCCAAGGCCCGTGTTCTACACACTGCCCTGCCTCGTGTCTCTGAAAGTTGGTGACTGATCGGCGTGTGGGGGGGAATAAGGAGATGGGTGCTACATCATGGGGGACGGGGGTGGTGGCGGCCGTCCTTTTGTTATAATTTAGCCACATACCATAAACTGTAGGTTTCACTTGTCCTCTTCCCCCTCCCTTCCCATTAGATAGTTTGCATGAGGATCTTTTTTATCCCCATTACACAGATGAGGAAACTGAGGTTCATGGATGTCCTGAGAGTCTGACTCTAGGGCTGGAACGACTCTCAGCAGCCGCCTATTCCAAGCCCTTAATTTTATAGAGGCCAGGGCTGGGACGTGTCTTGCCCAGGGTTATGTGGGTGACAAGCAGCAGCTTTGGAATCTGAGCCCAGATCCAGTGATCTTTGCCGCCCCCCCCCCCTTTACCCCCGCCTTGGGTGCTGACTGGCCTGTCACACCAACAGAAGTGTCAGGGGCAGGGCCCCCCCTCCAAGTCCAGCAAGCTTCCCAGTGCTCCTGTCCCCCCAAAGGAGCCAGCTTGAGGGCCAGGGAGCTGCTCTTGTCACCTTTAAGGTCATTAGCCAAGTCTGCCAGCAAGCATTTATTAAGTGCTTACTGTATACCCATCATCGTACTAAGCTTTGGAGATATTTACAAAAAAGCCCCAAACATGATCCCTGTGCCTGAGGAGCCCACATTCTTCTGGAGGAGTGAGTGTACAACTCCTTTTGTACATGGGAGATACCTACGGCATATGTGAAAGGCCATCTCTGAGGGGTAGGGGGATGGGAAAGGATGCTGCACAAGGAAAATGGGAGCAGAAGCTTGAAGGGAGCCAGGACAGCCAGGAGATGGAGGTGAGGAGGGAGAGTATCCCAGGCATGAGGGTCTGCCAGTGCAGAGGCATGGAGGTGGGAGATGGCACATTCTGTACAAAGAACAGCAAGGAAGCCAATGTTTTTGGATTGTGAAATGCATGGAGGGAAGTACTGTGTGAAGACTCACATGGAGGATGGAGATTCAGGACCCCTCTATTCAGAGCCAGCCTCTTCTTTCCTGAAGCTCAGTTTCATCCTCCAATTACATGTGTCCAAAAAGAAGCTGGCTTAGGTTGATTCATCACCTGCCACTTTGGATCAAACCCATTCCCTGAGCCCAGAGAATTGAGGATCATCACAACAAGTGGTTCTGGAAATCTCCACAACTGATTCATCCCTGGAACTCCTGGCCCAACAGTGGGATTCCTCCTGCCGTGTCTGTGGATCTGGAAGAGTTTGATGGGAGGCAGAGGCTTATAGCTTTCTTATGTTCCAGGCTGAGTCCCCTGGCCGCTGCCTGAGCACCAGTGAGTGAAGAGACCCTGAAAAATGGAAAGGTTAACTCACCTGATTGCTAACTATGGTATCCCTACTGGGGAAACCTGACTCCAGGGGACTCTCGCAGGTGGTGTCAATGGTGTGCGTGTACATGCCTGTGCGTGTGCACACATGTGTGTATATATGCGTACACACACACATTTCAACATGACTGACTTCCTTTGTAATCCTCCTCTGTGGTTTTTGTTCTACATTTAACACCATTGTTGTCAGAAGGGATCTGTAGGGTGTGCCAGGTCACCAAAGGGGCCCATGACTCACCAGAGGCTGGCCCTGAGCCGCTGCCTTTTTTTGTCTCATTTTTGGAATGAAAGCCCCTTGAATGTGCATGGATTCATGCATTCTTGCTTGTTGACCCCCTAGCACTTAGCACATAGTAGGTGCCTGAAAAATGGTTGTTCCGTTTATCGATTTGAGAGAATGACCATGTCCTTCACAAGGTCTGGCCTGGTGCACAGTCCCGACCTTTGGTCTTTCTGGCCAGGCTGGCCAGCCTCCCGGATCTCTTAGCACGCCTCCCTGGGCCAGTATCGGAGAATCATTGGTTCTTGCTCCTTATCATCCCTAAGGAGGTGACTTTCTAAGAAGCAGAAGAAAGGGAAATAGGTGTTACAACACGGGGCTAATGTGGGGAAGGCCGGTGCCTGCAGAGCAGGGCACTTTCCTGGGCCAGGCAGCCAGAGCCTGCCCCTCTGAGCCCTTGTTGGCCTTGGAGCCAGGAGGGAAATGAATGACTGTAGAGTAGAACCTTTGAGCTCAGCCAGTGAAGGAATAAACCTCTGGAGCTTGTCTAGTTTGTAGAAAGTACTGTCAAGAAGCAACCCTGCTGGGCTGCACACACACACTCACACCCACACACTCACATAGACACACTCACACACACACTCACAACCACCACACACACTCACACACATACATATACACACACTCATACATACTCACACCCACCATACTCACACCCACACATTCTCACACATAGACACACTCATACACACTCACACACATACCACCACCACACACACTCACACACATACACATACACTCATATATACTCACAAACACACCCACCTCACACACACTCACACCCACATACACATACACACACACTCACATATATACCCCCAGACACATTCACTCACACATACACACTCACACATTACACATACACACACACACATACACAACACGTTCACTCTCACACATACACATGTTCACTCTCACACGTGCACACGTGCATGCACACGCACACACACACACACACACACACACACACAGAGCAAGTCCCAAAGGTCTCAGTGCAGATCTTAAGCTTTAATGCCTTCTGAGTGCTACAAACTTACAAGAAACCAACCATCATTTGTAAGTTTACTTTCATATCCTTTTCACTTACTCAGTTTTGTGAATTTGAAATGATAAGTGTTTCCCTTTGATTTGAATAAGACCAGACACTTTGTTATGCAATGTGCTTGGCTCAGTTTCTGGAGGGTGCCTTCTTAGCCCTATGGATTGGGGGGGGAAGGGGTCCTTGCTTGGCCACCTTGGTCACCTGATCGTCTCTGGAGCCCCTGGGAATGTCGGCTATGCATGGAGAGGATCTGAAGGCGATTCTTTGGATCTCTGAGCAGCGCGGATGGTGGAAGTTTCTGCAAAGCTTGGAAACTGACTAGAGAGAGGCCGTTCACAAGATGGTGCTTATGTTGAATTTTAATAAGAAACGAAATATTAAAAATGTTTAAATAGTCTTTCAGATATGTTTCTACATTTGTAGCATCTACACTTTTGAAATTATTAAAGCTTAAACTTTCAGTAGGACCTTTGGACCCCCATGCATGTATGCATGTGGAGTGGAGCACACAGGGACTGCCAGGTACTGGTTAGTTTTTGCTTAGCTGGTGGCATTCGTTACAAGGGTGCTGAGAGGGGCTTCTGTCTAAGGCAGGAATCTGCTGCCACTAAGTCTGTGCATATCCATGTATGCGTATACATACACATACACATGTACTGTACACGCATCATCCAGGATATGAGTATGTGAATGTGCACACACATGTGAATGCTGTCATGCTGCCTTCCTTACTTCTTTGTGAAATCGAATGAAAGTCTCTGCAGGAAAAAGGCTGCCCTGAGTGGGACAGAGGAGAGCTCACTCCTCGCCAGCCAGGTCCTAGAAGAGCCATTAGGAAGTGACTGGTCAACGATCGCTCGTTCTTGGTTTAGCACAAACAACCCAGCAGTCCCTTACTTAGTGAAGCAGAAATGTACCTGAAGATGTCAGGGAAGAGAAGGCCGAGCTCCCCCCTCACTTAGCTATTGGTTTGATTGATTAAGGGTTGCCTCCTCCCCCACAGCCCTTCAAAGTACTTTTTCTTTTTTTAAATGAAAAGCAGAAAGTTTAAGGAAACTTCCCATTGCTCTACTCCCCGCACCCCCAGCCCAAACTCCCATCAGGGTGCTCAGGCCATTGGTTCCCCCTGTAATAAATGGACACTACATGGTCATGGCACAGAACCGACAAGCACCAGGCTGCTTTACTTCTTGTCCTCGCACTGGAATCTGCAGTACCAAAGTGTAGCCCAGAGAAGCGATGGCATGGTCAGGCCCCTTCTGGAGCTCAGTTCTGCATGCCACATTTTAGGGGGCACATTGGTAGGCTGGAGAGCGTCCTGAGGAGAGCAGCCAGGGCAGCATTAATTGTACCCTGACTCTGGTGATTTAATGTTTGCCAAACACTTTACATAGATGCCTACATCATTAGCTCATTGGAACCTCTAACTCTTAGTTGGTATGATATCCCCATTTTAAAGATGAGGATTCTGAGGTTCTGAGTGGTTAAAGGATTTTCTGGGTTCATATATCTAGTATGTGTTAGTAGATTCAAACTCAGCTCCTCCTGAGTCTAAGCATGGCTTTCTTTCTACTCTGTCTTCCCAATTTCTGTGTTCTGTGAAGAGAGGTGGAAGGAATGGGTCTATTCAATGTGGAGAAGAGAAAAGTTGGCTCTGTGTGTGTGTGTGTGTGTGTGTCTGTGTGTCTGTGTGTGTGTGTCTGTGTGTGTCTGTGTCTGTGTTTGAGAGTGGAGGGAATGGGACTCAAAAGTTGTCTTTAGGCATGTACAAACCTTTCATGTGGAAAAAGGGATTCTCTTTACCTGACTTGTCCCCAAAGATGAGAACAAGGATCCCTGGGTGAAATACATAAGGATGATGTAAGGAACCAGAGGAACAAGCCTGTGATTACAGTGGTCTGGGGAGCTCCCAGGCAAGGAAACTCCTTCTACCAATGTATATTAGCAGCAACTGTGCAGCTGAACATGAAGTGATTTGGCAGGTCTCACCCCCAGCCTAGGGAGAGAAGTGAAGCCGTCCCGGTTCTGAGGCTTGCTCTCTTTTATTGGCGACTCCGGTCTGTCTTAGTGATCATGAAAGCATTTAAAATGATGCTTGATGCTCTTTCCTTTTTAAACATAATTATTAGCTCTTGCTGCCTCCCACATTACGACCCATCCTCTTTGTCATGAATAACTCCCACCCAGAGCATTGACGGTAAAGGGTGCTCCATTCTGTTTGTCTCCTGAGAGGCAGGAAGTGCGCCCCAGCATGAGTCTGTGGAAGTTATCAATGCTCGCTGACTTCATTGATCAAAGGACTGGGATATGTCGTTGTTGTTGAAAGAAAGTCTTCCTAACAATTAGAGCCGCCCCAGGAATCATGGAGCTACCTCAGTAGATAAAGAGCTTCCCTTCACAGGCGGGCTTCCAGCAGACACGGAAGAACCACTTGTCAGGGGCGTGTCTTTGTTCAGGTATTGGTTCACACATATGGTCACAGAGATTCTTCCTTCCAACTCAGAGATTCCCTGGCCACGGATGAGGAAGTCTAGTTCGGGAGCCCGTCATGCCAGTGGATTATCTTTCAGAGATCTCCCTCAGTCATGGTGGAAGGCACATTGGCCATCTCAGAGCTCACATATGAGCCTCTGTTAGGTCCTTCCTATGTGCCGGGCCCCATGGTGAGTCCTTCCAGCACCTGTTAAGCTCTTCTCCTCTGAGCCATCAGGCATCTACAGAAAGCCACAGCCTTGGGCCATCTTCTCTTCTTTCAGAGAATCTTTACCTTTCCCTCCAGTCAGCCACTGTTCACCAAAGCAGTCTGTCATTTCAGTCAATCAAGAAGCATTTGTTAAATACCCATTCCATGCCAGGCACTGTGCTAGGCACTGGCAAAATAAAGAAAAATGATTCTTGCATCAAGGATTCAAATTCTAGGAGAGGAGAAACTCGAGAAATCGAAGTATAGAAAACGTCAAAGTGAGATACTTTTGTTTTGGGGGCGCTGTCAGCTGAGGCGTGAAGAAAGGGCTTATGAAGGTCTGGGGATACATGAGCTGGGACATTCAGCCTTCTGACCCCCATCATGGAGCGCATCATGTAGGCCTCCCATTGAAATGATTCTCTGCAACCCTTCGTCCCCCCAACTGCTACAAAGATGGGGAGGCTTTCCTGGCAGCTCTTCGTCTTTTCCTAATTCCTCGGTAGCCAGGAGGAGAACTGCCCATCCCAGCGTGCCAGGGGCCTGTCAGGAGACATGAGGGCAGGAGGATTCATGTCTGGAAACCAGAACTGGAGACACCAAATCCTTTGGAGTTTCCCCATGTCCTTTGCCCATGGTTTAGATTTGCTTATTTTGTTGGTTTTTTTTAAATGACTTGTTTATTTACTTTTAATTTACAAGATTCAGATCCACAATCACCCGAGTTTCAGATTTTCTCCCCTCCCTTCCCCCCCCCCCCC